>OMNN01097181.1:0-11210 GCA_900302755.1 Chromis chromis
TCACCAGCAAAACTTGCATTTGACAGCAGCTGCATACAGATAAGGTATGCAAAAAACAGTACAAGAATTACGGAAAGTACAACAAAAAAGTTCTCATAAAGACAATGTACAAGTCATGATGAATTTACATATGGATTAGTACAGCTATGGCATGGTGAATTTGCATATGAATATGTACAATAATGATTTGATGAATTTACATAAGTACAGGTATGGCAAATAAAACTATCCGTTTTCAATTCAAGTTTTTTATATAACATGTTTTAAACAGCACAATACCTGTAAAATCAATGAATTTAAAATAATAAAAAAGGAAGACAAACAGGAAAACTAGAATATTTCTGAAAATTTATTAGTGTGCCAATGCAGATTTTGCCGGTTAATATCTCCTGCTATAATTATACACAAGGTATAATTTATGCAAGTACGTTTTATTTTGAAAAGCCAGTATGTTTCACTGTAATAAAAATATACTATATTAATCTTTTATGCAAATTTGTGATGATTGAACAGTTTGAGTTCCAGTAATTTTGTATTGTGTGATCTCATGTGACTTCGCCAAGGTCAAATAAGCGGAGGAGAGAAGCACAGCGTGCAAACCATGGAACAAAGATAACACATGCCGTTTGTGTAACTCATTCTTGAAACTTTTGTATACTTGTATAAAAAACCTCACCGTTTCTTCCTTTTTCCAGTCACTTGCTCACTTGTTCCTGTGCATGTTGACTCCTTGCTGCAAGTAAAACATTGCTTTGACTTGAGAGACGACTCTGTGTGATGATTTAGGAGCAGTTAGGACTCCACTGAAGAATTTTCCTAACATTCACAAACTGTGATTGGTACTTTTTAACATCTGTGAACTTTTACTTTGAAAGTATAGTCCAGTATCAGCCAATCAGCTGTGAGTCACTGGTTGCTTGCAGTGAGCAGAGCAGAGAGAGGAGCAAACAGACTTGAGGATTAGAGCCTCAAACAAACGCTCACAGCCCAAACACTATAAGTCGTATCAGAAAAATTCTTCCACCGTGTGAAGCACAATCTTGTTTTGAACCAGCTGATGTATTTTCATGTACATGCTGTGTATTAAATTGATTTAGTGGCAGGTCAGAGACACCCTCCAATTCTGATTTTCACCCAAAAGTTTGGAGCGCCTATATGGAGCAAATAGTGGGAGTCCATGAGAGGTTTGCACGGCACACTCTGAGCTCCGAGATGATTTATGAATAAACCGTAAGTCCTACAGCAATGAGACTCACACTGGGTGGGAGAGGAAAAAATACCAAAATCTGAATGCATAAATTGTTCATGTACAGTAGAAGCTGTAAGAAGATGAGGTTAACAGCACATTTTTCAAAAACCTTATTTGGTCAAAATTTAGAGTGGGTGACATCACACATGACACCACCCATTCTAACTGAACAAAAAAATTGGGAATTTTCAAAAAATTCATAAAACTTGAACTGTGAATGTGTAAAAACCATAAAATATATAAAAAACATAGATTTAGAGGAATAACATTTAAAGCCTTTTGACTCGATTAAACTTTGAATATACCAGAGCTGCAGGGTTCCAAAGATGGCTGGGTTTTGGCAGATGTCCAGCCGACTTACCATTAATTTCAATGGGGATTTTTAACACAGTTTTCTGCAAATTTCGTAAAAAAAACAACAACGTACGATTAATCGCTAACAAGAGTCATAACACACCATTCCCAATTGAGCTGCACATTTTTACATATAATTTGTATGGGTTTTCTTAAAGGGGTGGGTAAAGTAATTCACCAAAAACTATGTGGGAAGAATCTATAATAATAATAAGCCTGAGGAATAGAAAAAAGTGAGTTTCAATGCTTAAGCATAGACACAATTAAAAATGTTAAGACCACTAAGATCAACAACAAAAAACAAGTAGGTCTTTAAATTTAAAGAGGATCTAAGAGGTTGAGAGGTTTTGGCTAACGTGCAAAAATGAAGTCCGTTTTTGTACATTTTGACAATAAAATATAACAAAAAAGGTCTTCACACACTAAATTATGTATAAATTACATGCACTAATGTTGCTATGCTGTAATGCATTTTCTGTTGTTGCTGATTCCAGGATCATCCATTCTCCAATAAAACATGGGACACTTGTGCTGTTGTTGGGAACGGTGGGATCCTGACCAACAGCAGCTGTGGAGAAACAATCGACTCAGCTCAGTTTGTCATCAGGTGAGAAAGACGTCCAGCGTAGAGCACTGAAGGGCTGATGATAGTTTTAAACAACAGAAAAAGGTGGAAAGTCCACATGACGATACTTTCTTTGCTGTTTGTCCAGGTGCAATCTTCCTCCAGTGTCAAACGGTTACGAGAAACATGTTGGCAACAAGACAGACCTTGTGACGGCAAATCCAAGTATCTTCCTTGCAAAGTGAACAAAAAAATAATAAAAAATCTTTATCTTAATAGATAATATTCCTTTTGTGTTCTTCACCTCAGCTCTTTATTTACAGGTACGGGGCTCTGATGGGACGCCGCCGTCCGTTTGTGGACTACCTACGCAACTATGGCAGCTCTCTGCTGCTTATTTCCGCCTTTTCCTATAGCCACAACATTCCTGTGTCTCAGCGGGTCGTCTACACTATTGAGGAATTTGAGAGCCCCATCCAACCAGTCTTCTTAAACCCAGAATACCTCCAGAGTCTGTTCCTGTTCTGGCGTTCTCAAGGCCTGATAGAACAACGGCTCAGCACCGGCCTCATCATGGCCAGTCTGGCTCTGGAGCTCTGCAGCAACGTTCATCTGTACGGATTCTGGCCCTTCGATAACCACCCACATGGCCTCCACCCTCTGACCAACCACTACTACGATGACATAAAACCTAACCAATTACACAACATGCCGGCTGAGTTTGACCTCCTGCTGAAGCTGCACAGTCAGGGCGTCCTCAGGCTTCACCTGGGGGACTGTTAACCAGGTGGAAAGTAGTTCCCAGGGACAAACACACAGCAGCAAAGTGCCTTCTCGTGTGCATTGATGCAACTTGAAGTTTTAAGTGTGTCCATCTTAAATATTTGCTTTACCCAAACATACAATGTAAAACATGATTTGTCATTAGACTAAACTGAACAAAACAAAAAACCCAGCACACTGAATATTAAAACACATTCAACACATTCATACACTTTGTGAAACACTTAAAGTACTTAGTACTTCAAACAAGGGGTAACTGCACAGGGAAAGTACTATACTACCACATAGTGGTAAGTTTGGAAATAAATCTTTTATAAGTTGATGTTAAATGAATGCAGATTTAACTCTAATGTAAGTCAATTGAACCATGCACTTTGGTTGAACATTAAAGCTCTTTTAAAAACAGACTTTGGTGGGTCTCTGAGTCATGCTGACAACACTGAGGTCTTAACAGGGTTAAAGATAAGCTTGAATGTTTCTCTTATTTCTCATGTCATTGATTCAGAATCCATTAATCGACAAGCAGATGCTTCCAGAATAAAAGAAGGGAAGTTTTATCAAATTTGGGTCACTAATAAAGAAAAATTAAGTCAAAAGTGCTAATGGTTTTAGTTTTCAAGATACAGTATTGGGACAAAATTTGACATTCTAAGCAAATTAATGAGAGAACAGGTATTAATCAAAATGAAAGGTTTGTCTCTGAGCTACCATTCCTACCTCAAAACACTGTCTGTACATAAACCAGAGTTTGGACAGAACATTCTCTGGTTGACATATCTGCAGAAATCTGTGTCTTGGAAGTGGACAAAATGCATTCATATAGAGACACTTCATGAGTGGTGGCACACATTGATCTATGCATCTCAGGTCACATGCAGCATCTTGTAAAATTGAAATTGTCAGAGTGTGATATTTCTAAAGAACTGTCTCGTGTTTTTGACCTCAGGAAGCAGAGATGCCTCGAATCTTTGTAAACCATGCAGATAATTTTTGTTCTATTTGTGGTGAGGTCACCATTTCATCACAAAAGCACAGTATAACTAGCACAAAAGGGCATACCACCTTTATTTTGGATGCAAAATAGGAGAACAGGACAAGAGCTGGGCCCCATAGACAGACAGACAAACGCCGGCAAAAACAGTAAGCAGTAAGTGATAAGCATGGCGAACGATTCCACCAGGGCATTGCAGCTATGGAGAAAAGATATCAGGGAAAATGGAATCCATCTATGCTGACTACTGTTGGAATGTGTCAAGAGATGATCCTACGGCCGTGCATAAGATACAAGCCAAAGAGCGCCACGTAGAAATACTCTGAGCTGCTCCTAGAAGAAGGAGAGTTGTTATTTTATGTGATGTTTAGCTTCTGTAATACATTTAATCACCATAAGTCATCAGACATTTCTAGTTTAATCCTTGACATGTTAGGACCTGGAAATTTAACACTACTTAGAATATAAGTGTTCTTTCTAATGTAAGACTTATTCAATATACATAAACCTACATATCTGTATTAAAACTTCATCATTAAATATCTTGACATCATTAGCCAACCAGCACTTTTATCATTTGTTTTTCAGTCCATCTTATCAAAGTATCTAATATTTAGTCAATTTGATCTCTGAAGCAAATATGTTCCAAAAAATTGTAGACCAGTGTTATGTGTGAGTAGAAATATGTAAAAATGTAATCCATCATGCAAAGTTCCATCTTTGAGCTCATACAAGCAAAAATATTGATAATGCAGAAATGAACTAGTGATAATTTCTGAAACAGATGAAGCTGCATGTCACTAATACTACAAAACATATAGAATACATTCTAATTTGAGAAAGTTGTTTAACTTTTATAATAGAATAGAATAGAATAAAATGCTTTTATTGTCATCATACACAATGTACAATGAAATTAAAAGACAACTCTGGTGGTGCAAAAATACAGGTATAAAAAATAAAAGTAAAATAAAAGTAAAATATATAAATATATTTACAAGGGAGCCAGTAAGAATATAAAATGTGCAGTAGAGAGAGCACGATAGCAGCAGTGGAAATAAACATATTGCACAGTGAACAATGGCTGAAACACTGAGGCCCCGTCCACACGAAGCCGAAACGCGTATCCAAAACGTTTCCAAAACGTTCTTCGTCCACACGTAGCCGTTTCAGTAAATGTGACCGTCCACACGAATTCACCTAAAACGACTGAAAACGATGTAAAACGCATGCCAGGCCTGTTGGTGGCGCTGTGACGGCGTAACGGAAACTGGCTGCGGGACTTTAGGCATGCACAGAAATCTGTATACGATGTAAACATAGAACATGAAGTGGCGTATTGTGTTTTCCATATCTGTTTGGTGAACACGGTGATAATGCAGAAGAAGTATGCTTTGCTGTTATAGCGATAATAGGGTGACTAGTTTCAGCATGACACACGTAACACTGTACGGCGCCATTGTTGTAGTCCTTTTCTGAGTTTGGCACATGCGCATTTATCGAGAGGTAGAGCTGTGACGCAAGCGTTTCAGAATCTATTCGGATACGACCATCCACACGAAAACGAAAACGAGCCGGTTCCAAATCTATCCACTCTGGGACCTGGTTTCAGAAATGATCGTTTTCACACCCCAAAACGCCGGCTTCGTGTGGACGATACACCGGTTTGACAAAGTATTTGTGCGTTTGCGCTCGGCTTCGTTTCCGTGTGGACGGGGCCTTAAACAGCATATTGACAGCTACTGTGTTTTCAGTACTCTGATTGCACTAGGATAAAACGTGTTAATAAATCTAGAAGTGCGGGCCTTGATGGACCTGTACCTCTTTCCTGAGGGCAGCAGGGAGAACAGGCTGTGCCCGGGGTGTGAACTGTCACAGGTGATGTTTGTGGCCCTGCGCAGACATCTGGTGTTGTAGACGTCTGACAGAGAGGACAGCTGTACTCCTATGATGTTCTGGGCTGACTTCCTGACTCTTTCCAGAGCCTTCTTGTCGGCCTGAGAGCTGCTCCTGAACCACACCAAGATGTTGTGGGTGAGAATGCTCTCTACAGAACACCTGTAGAAGGACAACAGCAGGTCCTGGGATGCGTTGACCCTCCTCAGTGGTTTTCAGTCGTTTCAAACATCACATTCAGCTCAATGCATTGTCCAGTATGTACTCACACTAACTTTCTGCACAGACTTTGTTCCATTTGCATCTAGTGATCATGGGAATACATTTACCACTAAAGTCTTGCACACATAAAATAATTAAAATATGTGAATGCATGAAAATTCACCACTACAAAAATCCCAAAAGAGCCCTGCAGGAGTCTGATGTTTCTTTTATGATCACAGAAACCTTTAATTAAATGGGTAAGCTGATTGGCTGTTGTTAGATTACCACCTTGTTCATACATAAGTTAACTGAGACAAGACAGAGATGTGGTTCAAAACAGAAAAAAGTACCTTTATTGAATAATTGATTGAATCCTGGACAGCTGGAAGTGCCTGCAGAGTGAGTAGCCTAAAACAAATCCAATTAAAGTAATTCAATTCTGTTTAACAATGCAATTATTTTAAAAAGGAACCATAAAATTAGCAAAGGGAGGTCACCAATTACTTAATTACCAACCACTTGTGGGCTCACAGAAATTTGCGAACACAACAGACAGGTGTAAAATATTGTCCCACTTTTCTAACCACTAAAGCCTGTGAAGGAAAACCACACTAGAGTGCAACCAGCTCCACTAGAGGGCGCTAATCACAAACATAATTACCAATCGGCTCAAATTAAAATGCAAAACAACGGCGAACAAAGCTAAGCTAAGGCAAAGCGGCAGCCATTAAACACATACAAAACAAGAAAATAAACAACAGTATACCTCAAATATAAAACCGCCTACTGACGGGCAATACTTGATGATGATGATGATGATGATGATGCATTGGTTTTATACAGCGCTTTTCAAGGCACTCAAAGACGCTTTACAATTGCATTTTTCATTCACTCCCATACTCGATGGTGGTAAGCTACGTATGTAGCCACAGCTGCCCTGGGGTAGACTGACGGAAGCGAGGCTGCCATTCTGCACCATCGGCCCTTCCGACTACCACCAACCACTCACTCTCACACTGCATCCACCCAGGCTTCCTGGTGTTCTCTCACGGTCTCCCATCCAGGTACTGACCAGGCCCTACCCTGCTTAGCTTCCGAGATCTGACGGGATCAGGCATCCACAAGGCGGTATGGCCTTATGGCCCTATACTTGTGCATTAAACACCAAGTCAGGTTCCTTGTATGTGAAAATCTACTTTACAGTAAAACCTTTCCGACTCTGATAAACCCTCTTACTGCTGGCTGAAGTAACTCATACCTCAGCAGAATCCACATTACTCAAAGGCAAAACGACAAATTTTTGGCGTTGCAAACCTCAACCAAACACACACCAACATGATGAAGCAAACAGGAGACCAATGCACCTGAATCACTATGTGCACACGAATGAACAAAATCCTTAAAAACAGCCCGAAAGCCTTGAAACAATCCAGACTACATCACCTACCTCAGAGGAGCCATAGACATATATACGTAGACACCGCATTGACTGTGGAGGGATGTGCCTAAAGCGCCACCATCTTGGTACAGGGCTAGCAGAGGAGGGAGTGCATGGACATCTGTGGAGGTAAGAGGTACTCCACAATCTTAAAGTAGAATTATTAAATAAATTTTCGACCGATTTCCAAACGGTTTGATTTGTTAAAAACGTCATACACGTAGCTATGAGACAATGCTTGGATGTCCTTTTGTTCTATTTATGTCTGCCTGTCTGACGTTTGTAACAAACAACCTGCGTGAATATATGTTGACAATTGATCGATTTATGATCACTTTTATAGTGCAAACATGTCATTCCTCTATAGACGGGTAGGAGTGAGTAGGTCTGTACCAAGATGGCCGCTGTGTAGGCACGTCGCTCCAATCGGCAACAGCAGTCAACGTGGCATCTACGTATATATGTCTATGAGAGGAGCAACCAGAGACAAAAGGCCACCATGATGCCACGGCTGCTTTAAATACCCTCAATCAGGGGCAATTGGGAGGAGTGGACCTGATTCTATGGTGGTGCGTTCAATAGCTGTCAGGAAATACTGAATTCCCCTGAAATACATTTTAAAGGTTGTACCTTTGCATTAACAGCTCCAAAGATTTCAAATTATCTTCCTTTTTCAATCAAATGTTCCTCCTCCAATGACATTTTCAAGAAAATCTGAAAACATGCTGTTTTAAAATGGCTTTGGTTGAGTTTTATCCTGATTTCTTCACATTTCTACTTGTTGCCTGCCTGGTAATACGCACAAATTCAGGTTATTTTCAAACATGCTTTATATACAAATACTTGAATTGATTTGATTAAGCTTTGCTTCAGACTGCTGATTTCAAGCCACGCATGGACGATTTAGTCTAATTTCCTGCTTAACCAGGAATCAAAAAAATTCTGTTAACTTTGTGCTGTGACCTCCAGTGACTCATGTCCCAAACCAGAGTGTAGATGTTGCAACAGAAAAGTCCTTCATCCGCACGCGCGTATTATTACCTCCGCGAAGCGCGAAACGGAGGTTATGTTTTTGCCGGCATTTGTCTGTCTGTCTGTTTGTTAGCAAGATAACTTGAAAAGTTATGAATGTATTTTGATGAAATTTTCAGGAAATGTTGATAATGGGCCAAGGAACAGATGATTAAATTTTGGTGCCCCCCTCCCCCCCACTACCTCCTCCTGAAGTATATTCATCATTAATCTCCATGGCTCAATTTTTAGATTTTAGGCCTCGCACCCCACCCTACCCCAGTGGTGTGAGCAGAACCATCTCCAGCTCAACGCGAGTAAGACAAAGGAGATGGTCATCGACAGGAGGAAGACACCCCAGACTGCACAGGTGAACATCCAGGGTCTGGACATTGAGATGGTGGAGACCTATAGATTCCTGGGTGTTCACCTCAACAATAAACTGGACTGGTCAAACAACACAGACGTACTGTACAGAAGGGTCAAAGGCGTCTCCACCTGCTGAGAAGACTGAGGTCCTTTGGAGTGTGCAGGACTCTGCTCAGGACGTTTTATGACACTGTGGTGGCATCTTCACTTTTCTATGCAGTGGTCTGCTGGGGAGGAGGGAGCACAGGCAGGGACAGAAAGAGACTGAACAAATTGGTCAGGAGGGCCGGTTCTGTCCTGGATTGCTCCCTGGACTCCATCGAGGAGGTGGGTGAGAGGAGGATGTTAGCAAAGTTCACATCCATCATGGACAACCCCTCTCACCTGCTGCATGAGACTTTAAGCAGCTCCTTCAGCAGCAGACTGAGGGTTACCCTGCAAGAAGGAGAGCTACCGCAGATCATTCCTCCCAACTGCAATAAGACTTAACAACAGCCAGTGATGCTGATGTTGTAAACAACACTGGATTCATCCAATTCCATAACTCATTTGCACAACAAAGTTTTGCACTGTTTTTTTATAGGGTCTCTGTATCCCATCCCTACTTTCATCTTTAATTATTTTACTTCTACCCTCTACCCGAACCAGGGTTTGTATCCCCACCCCACTTTTCTTGGTGCAGTTGGTGAGAGGCAGGGGTAGGTGATGTTAGTGCCATTTGTGGTAGTGTAGGCATGGCATATAAGTCTTAAAGTTAATGTTTAAGTGTTACCTTGTAATATTGCAGATGTTTCATTGTTCAAAGCGCTTTGAGCTGCAAACCTTGTATGAAGGGTGCTATACAAATAAAGTTATTATTGTTATTTATATTCTATTTTTTTGTGTACATACTTATTCTATTATGTTGTTGTCGTCGTCGTTGTCGTCGTTTACATACTTATTTTATTACTTAATCATTGTTATTTTTCTTACATTTCTTCTTTTTTTTTTGGTGCTGCTGTCACAATTGAATTTCCCCCAATAGGGAACATTCTATTCTATTCTATTTGTTTATGTCATTTTTGGCCAAAAGAAACCCGTTAGCGATGTCAAAAATCACCAGAAATCAAAGTTTACATGAGTTTTAATCATTCGGGGCTTAAACTGTGTACATTATTAGTGTAAAGGTTTGTTGCCCTCTAGTGGTTGTAGCTGCTAAGAGGAATCTAAAGGTTAATATCAACCAAGAATCTCCTGAAGAGCTGTAAAAATGTGTGATTTGTAAGAGAGAGAGTTCTGGATTTCAACAATCCCGAATGCACTTAAAAAAGAAAACCAGAGTTTGTCCTCTGTTGAGGTCAGTGATGTTTGTTTAGCTGCGACATCTGCCAGATAAGACATTATCTGTTCATCTCCCTGCTGACTTTGCTGTCCTCTGACACGTGTAAAGCAGCTGAACTCACTCTCAGAAATGGAATCTGTGAGGAGCCATGGCAGGAAATTACCTTTCACTGCCAGAACGGAAATCTTTGGAGGGTTTTCTACATGTTCTTACTTTTTTTTTTATGATAAAGCAGCTTGATTCAGAGATATCACGGATAGATTGGGGTGGAGGTCTCTCATGTCCATTACAGCCACAACAGGAAGTGTAAATTATGCATGAGAGAGAGTGTGTCATATAAACAGTGTGTGGTCCACAGGTCTGTGCTCACGGTGTGTTTTCTCAGTTCACGGAGGCACGAGGGCAGCAGGCCTCAGCGCTAAGCAGCCGTGGAATGCACAAGGATCAGCTGTTCCTTCACCACATGACCCCTTCACCGCCCCCACATCCTCCATCACACCTCACTGTGGAGCCATGAGAGCTTCAGCAGCTTAGGAGCAAACAGCTGGAGAAAACTAAAAGAGTCAGAGGAACTCATGGTTAGATCCAGCAGAAGCTCAGCAGGCAGGTTGATGAGAGGAAAATGCACTAAATGATCACATCGAACAGTTTGAAACCTTTAATCTCCACGACTGGACCCTAATTAAGTTATTTAGCTCTGTGTAAATAGTATAAATACAGTTGTTCCTATATGTTTTAGACTGTGACCCCTAAAACTATGTCATCTGTTGTTCTGCAGCGCACATTTAAAACAGTTTTAGAGCTTTAGAGCAGAACATTTTGATATTATTATAAGCAAACTCAAGAACTACCCTTTAAGTATGGATTTTAATTTATTCTTTTTATTTATTTAGTGGTCTATTTTATAATTACATTTTAATCTATTTAATGATCTATTTATAAATAACTTTAAAGCAGATAAGCAAACTCAAGACCTACCTTTTAAGCCTGGATTTTAATTGATTCAATTTACACTTAAATAGATTCTGT
>OMNN01097182.1:0-11198 GCA_900302755.1 Chromis chromis
TTTTTTACTCAATAGTATGTTTTACACCTCATTGTGCATTTTGTACTTTAGTATATTTTCTTATTTCTTCTTTAAAAAAAACTTTGTATTTGTAT
Organism: Chromis chromis; assembly: GCA_900302755.1. Classification (NCBI taxonomy): domain Eukaryota; kingdom Metazoa; phylum Chordata; class Actinopteri; family Pomacentridae; genus Chromis; species Chromis chromis. The sequence goes on from OMNN01097182.1 coordinate 96, forward strand.
TTGTGGTGGTGGTCACTTCACTCTTTCTTCTTGCTACTGTAACAACATATTTCTCCTTGGGGATCAATTTTTTTGTTATTATTCTATTCTATTTAATTTATTTACTATTATTATTATTACTTTCCTCTTGTTTTTATGGTTTTACCCTCTATTTTCTTTTATTCTAATATTTGTTTGTTTTTTCCTAATTTGTTGTGGCATTTTTGGTGCTTTTGTTATTTTGTTTGGTATTATTTTATTTTGAAAATCTCTATTTCTCCATTTTCTCTTTGTTTAGCCTGTCAGGCCGCCTGTTGTTTAATGGCTTTTTGAGTATCATCCTTTTTTGCCAGGTCTGTACTTTTTAAACTGTGTTCTTAAAAGGGCCAATATAAATAAACTTATTATTATTTCAACACACTGATGCATATTTGCACTACTTTCTACCTCAATAATCCTGCCACTTTGCACACACACTGTAAATACTGTGATTTATTTATGGATGTTTATGTTTATATTTTTATTATTCTTTTACCTTATTTTTAGTACTTAGTTTTTTCGTTTTGTTATTTTTTGTACAAAGAGAGCAAAGCTACACCGGAGTCAAATTCCTTGTTTGTGTGTACAAACTTGGCGAATAAAGCTGATTCTGATTCTGATTCTGAGAAAAAAAAACACATTTAAAGAAAAAAAAAAAACTGAACAAAAATATTAATAGATAGGCTAATATTAAATTCTAGCCTATCTATTGTTTTTAAGATAGGAGAGTAAGTATGTGTCATACCAAGACACTGCAACAGAGTGCACGCCATTCAACAATTAAATATGCACTATAGTAGAAATAATCAAAAGTTGGCTCATAGACCTGAAATCACAAGTCAATAACAAGTCACACAGTAGGGAGGTTCAGGAGGTTGACCCACTCTTTCTGAAAAACTTGTCGAAGTTGACAGACATTTTTTGGGGGACACAATCCCGTTGCTGGACGCTTCAATCCAGAGCGACCCTCAAATATTCCATAGGTGACCTGTCTGGAGAATCTGCAGGTCATGGTAGGACTGGAACACTTGTCTTGTTGAAAGTGATGGTGGCAAATGAGCAGGATATCAGTGGGTGTGAGGGTTTAATCTGAAATGCAGAATCCATACCATCACTCCTCCGTACAGTGCTGGCATATAGCGTTGCCTTGATGAATGCCAAAGCGACGTCTGCCATCTGCTCTGAACGGCTGATGATAAGTTGCAGCAGGGAAAATTACCTTCCTTCGTCTTGCTAGCATCCAGCGAACATCAGTGGTTGATTATGATGACGGTCTACCATCAGATTAAGGCCTTGGTGTGGTGCTACGAGATCACAAACCAGCTTTCCTCAGGTGGTTCCTCACAGTTTGAGCAGATACTCTCTGGTTGTGCTCACCAACACCTTCATTAGCAGTCACTGCAGCTGATCACAAATGATTTTGCAGATGGACAAGCTGGCCAGATTTTCGCACTATGCTGTCTCAATGATTTCTTAGACAACAAATGGTGAAGTTGTGGACATTCCAGTGTCTGTCTACAGCGACATGCCAGCATCCAACATGCCAACAGCCCATTCTTGTCTTTCTCTTGTCATCTGTGGCATCATATCATCTGAATAAAGCTACATTTTATGGTGGACTTTTATAGTCACTGGTTAAAGGAGTGTCTCTGTGCTGGTCACTATCTGATGATTGTCCTTTAAAGCTACACTTGACCAAAGTGTGGATTAACTCAACGGGTGAGAATTTGCCAGCTCAAACAGCTGAAAGACTTTTTGTGGCTAAATGTAATGCTTTCCTTATCATAAAAATAGAGATGAGATTTTAAACTTCTTCTCTAAGTCAGAAAGGAAGACCATCTGCCTGCTGCGTTTATATTTTTGTCCAGTGTACAAAAAAATCAATTCTATATGAATCCTCCTTTTTGTAATGACTCAACTTGTTTTGCGCCTTTTTCTAACTGATGTCCAGAAGTAAAATGTTATTCATAGAAGCCATGTTAAATATGATTTCTTTTTTGGGTTTCACAAATGCAAATTGAGATTCTTTGACTTTTTAGTCAATGTAAATATCCAACACAGAAAGTATAACCTGTAGAATTTCTGCTTTTTAATGTTATATAAAAGTATAACCTGCATCACGTTTTGGAAATAACTCTTGACTTGTGATACCACTTTCATATCTGTCTCTTAGATACAGATGGGTGACACATTAGTGGAAAAACCAACATGACGCAGTTTGGCTGAGATCTGGTGACTGTAAAAGCCACAGTGTATGACTCATATCGTAGCATTCAGTAAACCCTCATGCCTTGATTCTATAATTTGTCACCCGTCTGTATGTTCAATAAAGATAATTTTTTTTAAAAACACCAAAAACAATGACAGTGTTGCAGAAGCAATAAAACATGACCATCCTGAAGACACACATCTCTTCAGCTGCAATATCTCTGACTTTGTTATGTTATTGCCAAAACAATAAACAGCTGTGGGATCTTTAAATGGACTTTATCACATCAACCAAAACCACAAATCAGAAATAAATAGCACACAGATATGGAAGCTACACAGATTGTGTTTATTAAAAACAAGACGGGCCCTGATAGGACCATTCTGCGCTGATGAAAACATCAAATTAATAATTTATTTTTCCACAACAGACTGATATATTAAAAAAAACAACTCCAAAGTGCGATCTCCCACAGACTTGTACAGAAGGCCACCGCTCTGAAATAGTGGGGGATACTTGGGGAAAAACAGAAAGTAGGAGTGGCTTTGATGGCTCTGGCCTTCATCCAATTAATCAGCCTATTTTAAGCTGCAAAAAAATTAGGCAGAACATTAAGCTAACAAATGGCCTGCATCCTAGAAAGCCACAGTGAGCTCTCCCGTTGCAAACTGTTTCGAGCATATGTTTTTCCCTCCTGACAGAAAGAGAAGCGAAATGAAAAAAAAAAAAAAAGGGTGCAGATAAAGGACAGGTCTGCGGTGTTGACAGGACAATTTATCTGCTTTAGCTGCACACATGTAAATCAGGCCTGAGCCTTAAAGGATTTGTACCATTTGATAGACTTTACAAATTAAGAGAAATTCAAAATGCAACAGCAGTATAATTCACAATTTGCAAAAGAAGATCATTCCTGCTGGCTTAACACAGCAGTGTTTAGTGGTGCCCATATTTGGGGACGCTGATGACCCATATTTAAAGTCTATCCCACAGTGAATATTTCAGTAGCTTAAGATATTTAAATCTTCGTGCTGTGTAATCTACAGCTACACTTGCTCTTCTGTAAGTCATCATTGTACCGAGACTCATACAAAGAGTAGAGACTATTTTGACTGCTCTGAAAAAAAAAAAAGAGGCAATGAAAGGCATATCATCTGCTTTCATTCAAGTGGTCGTTACAGGAGCGACAGCAGGATATATAGCATGTGAAATAGTCCCAACGCACCATACAATGACAGCATTTTGGCTCACTTTAAATGACAAACAGCATTAGATATGTCAAAGTATGGAGGTGTTTGACACTACAAGCATGAAATCTCTTTCATGGCACCAGGCACATCCGATCAAAAATGCAATTTATGACAGAGTGCATAACTTAAATATCAGAGAACACATACACACACATATGCGTACGCACAAACACACATACTGCATCTTCTGATATGATTTACATTTCCATAAGAGGCATGTGAACAGTACCACAATTTGAGAAACACAACCAAAGGTCTATGGCTTAAGTGAGTCCACAGATTGTCTTACTTACTGAAGCATGTCATCAATATTTTCTCTCTCTCCCTTTGACCCAACATGTATGGCATCTCTGCCTATAGTGCATGAGATCATTTCTTCTTCAGTTGCCAGTGGCAGTCATCAAAGGAATAGTTAGACATTTTGAAAATCAAAACGAAAAAAATCAATACCTCTCACATAGAGTCTGTTAAATATGTAGCCGGAGCCAAGAGACGTCTGCTTAGCTTTGCATAAATAAAGTAGCCAGGCTCTGTCCAAAACACTCTGTCTAGCAGCACCTCTAAGGTTTACTAATTAAAATGTCATATTTTTTAAAGTATTTTTTGGGAGAGAGTTTTTCCCATTTGTATTGACAGAGAGATAGATAGGGTAGAGGAGAGTGACATGCAGAAAGGTCTTGAGCTGGACTCAAACTCATGACCGCTGCTAAGGGACTGACCCTATGTGGCATCGCCTTAACTCAGTGAGCTAAACAGCGGCCCTAAAATGTCATATTTTGAGGTGCTGGTAGGCAGACTGACTCTTACTTTGGGCAGAGTCAGGTTAGCTGGTTCCTACTGTTTCCAGTCTGTGTGCTAAGCTAAGCTAAAGGTTGGCTCCAGTATCATTGACAGACAAGACAGTGGTATTGACTCTGTCATTTAAGCTAAAAAGCAACTGAATGTAAAATGGCAGATTACTCCTTTAATGTGTAGTAGCTGCTTAGTAAGGATCTGCTGGACATCACAGCCTGGCACACAGGCACGTAATCAAAATAAAACGCCTTATATTTTCTCATCTTACAATAAACTGTAAATATTACAATGCTTCATGTGTATTGGCACTCCAAAGGCAACATATTGTACTTCAAGGCAATATTACAGTAAAATGTCACAACAGTAAAACACAATACGATACATCTTTTACATCTTACTTCAAGATTACCAAATTAAATAAAAATACAATAAAAATTCAAATAAAACGACACGATTGCAAAGAGGCAGTTGAAATGAGAGGAAATGACACAGCAATCGAGGGTTGTAAACGGTACGAGAGTCTTGAGGTGGAACTGCTGCCCTGTTATTGTACTTTGCGACTGCACTGTGTCGTCTAAAGTTGTCATAAAGTTTGTTTGCAGCTTTCACCCTGCTGAGTAATGCAGCCGGCAAAATGACCTTTCTGTTTCAGTGATTCATGACACTTTGCATGAGCGGGTGGTTTTTCAAGTAGCGATTTCAACAAATCCAAAACACGTTTATTATCTCGGTTGTTACGTGCCTAAGGCGAAGACATTCCACTGACAGATGGGTGAAAGATGACGGGTTTCCTTTGCTGTGAAAATATTTACGCTTCATGATAATCTCATTGTCTTTGGATGCCTCTGCTTAGTTGTTACTCACCACAGACGAGCCAGTGAGATGTAAACATTTGCAAATAGTCTGTCTTTGAATGCCATTCATAATGCAAAATATTAGACTATACTTTTTAATGTCTATAAGTTAAAATCTATTAATATTTTGGCTGGTCCTCAGATTCTATTGGTTCAGTATTCTTCACGGTCTGTTATCTTTGGCCAAGGAGTGCATCATCCAGTTTACCTTGGTCTTCCAGCTCTCCCGCAAAGCTTCATTGAACTTTACTTTGAAATTCTTCAGTGCCTCATCCTCTGATTTGCCCAAAGCTAAAGAGTCCTATTGAAAACAAGAAAACACTGTCAACATTATCGTCATCTGCATCATCATCATCATTAGCAGCAGCATCATCATCACCGCACCTTTAGATACTGGATATCTTTGAAGGATGTGAGCTCCGGTAGCCCCGCAGCCTTCATCATAGCAAAGAGGTTGACGAACAGTGTCCCGTTCCGACACAGGATCTTATAGGCCCGCTCACAGTACTCCCTGAACCTGACGACACGAACATAAAAGCAGAGATTAGCCATAAAAATGTAGCCGAACCCCATAAGAGTCTAGAAATATATTGGATACGTTTTAGAGCTGCAAAAAATTTCAGTCATGTACCTTTCAAACTTCTCGCTGTTGTTTGTTCTTCCTTGCTGGATCACATGGACAAAGTCATATGTCAGGATAAAAGGCACACGCTCCCTGTTGATCCCAAGTTTCCGCTTGAAGTTGCCAAGGAAATGCCCAAAGTCAATGTGGAACAGCTACAAAGTAAAGATTAAAATCACTGTTCCTTTGGTTCTGAATCACTGACCACAGTCACATTACTTAAAGACTCACTAACTCGTGAACGACCTGCACAAATTTACTCCAACATGACCAACTAGTGTGACAAAATAGTTTTCTGCTAACTGGAAACTAAGAAACATTGACATACCAATCAGTAGTACATATTAAACATTAGATAGTGACGTACGTGCATTAGTGCATACATAGTGAATAAAAACATGGAGTAAACCTGACCTGCCCAGTTTCCCTGATCATGATATTGTCGTTGTGACGATCTCCAATGCCCAAGACGTAAGTAGCTACACAGTAGCCAGCACAGGACAGCGTGAACTCCTCTATTGCTTGCTCAAGTTTGTCCCTGGTTACAAAAAGAAAAACAGGTCGGAGGAACAAGGAAGCAAAGCATGAGTGGTTTTGTTTTTACAGTATTTTTTCACTTCTCTGATCTTTGTCATATAACCTGCATTAGACACAGTATAATATGAAATATTCACCGAGGAGTTCCTGTGACTGATTAATGATTGACTGTCACGTCCTTTGATGCTCTAGACGAACACAGGGTTCACCGTGTTAAGCTTTTACTAATTTTCTCTGCTCCATTTCAGGCACTGCAGCATTTCAAGCCAATTACTGCTCTGTTCTGTCGTGCAGTTGTGGGCCTGTCTTGCAAAAGTGACGTACAAAGGCTTATTCATTATATCAAATAGTTCCCTTTCTTTCAAGGAACTTTTAGAATGGACAAGACCTTCAGACTGTCTGGCACCAAATAAAAAGCTACTCTCATTTAATGTTGCTATAAGGTGTAGTCACCTGTGTGCTGTGTTGCTGTTTTGAAATGCTGCACTAAAATCATGTTTTCAAGTAAACACAGTGGCGACACACACAGACAATCGAAGAAGCTTTTAAGACATGTTCCCAACACTAGTGGAACAGACCGTCAAGAAAAAGCAGCGGCTGTCCCTGTCTATTCCAACTGATGCTTTAGTGTCTAATGTGCATATAAAGTGAAACACTGAGATCTCAGTACGAAAACCTATGCATGTTTGTGTTACTGCATGGAATTACAGGAAAAAATGTTTTAGAAATACCTTGGGATCTAGACTATAGTTTGGAGCCAGTATGTATATACAGTATACAGTGCAGTGCAAAAGTATTTGCCCCCTTACAGAAATCCGAAACTGAACCCAATTGCCAAATTAATTAAATAATTTGGTATTATGGTAGTCAAGGCAATTACTTTATCACATAGGGCAATGTGGGTTGGACAGCATTTTCTTTTCAATACATTAAATCACCATTTAAAAATTGCATTTTGTGTCATCTTTGTCTTACATAAAAAAATTGTTTTATGATCTGAAACATTTAAGTGTTACAAATGTGCAAAAATAGAATATTTCTATAGGGGGCAAATACTTTTGCACGGCACTGTATGCGTTAACATAATAACTCAATTCAAAGTTTTTTTATAGCACCACTTCACAACATATGTTATCTCAAAAATATACACAAAGAAACCCAACAAATCCCTCCCAAAATTAACACCAGGTAATTAACACAACATCATCCAGCAGATGTGACACATTTCACACCATCCATGTGCTGCAATATAAAAAAACTTCAAGTGTTATCATGGTGAACTTTCAGGCAGTTTTTACACACTCCTTGCAATGCATTAAGACAAATCATCAGAGATGTAGTTGTAGAGAAGAAATCAATAAATGTGACCAATTTGTACTCAGGCGAAATAAAATAAGCTCTGCACCACAAGATGTCACACCTCAGAACGGCAACACCAATTTCACATTTAAAACTTCCAGCAAGAAATAAAATGTCTTTTATACAAAGATTTAAGGCTTTTGGTTTTTGGTTTTTCAACACTGTTCTGGCGCTAACCCACCACCGTATAATTACAGTTTTACCATGCAAAAATGCAAAATCAATTCTGCCTGCTTGCCTGCTTAAGTACTAGTAAAATATGGCTAGGAATAGTTTAACATTTTCAACTGGGACACAGCTCATAACAGAGCTGTCCTTAGAGCATTTGGGGGATGCCCAGATTGTAAGATGGGGCAAGTTACCAGACAGAAAGCTCAGATTTGCTCAGTCCATTGCCTCAGCATGGGTTTAAATTGTGCTCTTGTGTGTATATATTAGTTGGTTGTTAAGGTTAAAGAGAGTCATCACTTCCAGAGAGATCAATACAGTATCTACACAGTATTAGAAGACATTTTGCAGCATCTTTGAAAAACCATCGTCAAGCTTCATCATACTCACTCAGGGTTCTTAGATTTGAGCCAGTTGAGCAAAGCATCCTTGTTGAAGGCAGCGGTAGCAGCACTGTTACTGCTGTTCCGCTGGATATTGGCAATGGTGTCAGAGTTCTTCACTATCTCGATGAGCCCCATTTTGTTCCCAGTGGACAAGCAGCCATATGGGATCATCCTGTTAGTGCAGGGTGAAATGAAAAGCATTAGGTTAGTATAGAAGATTTACTTGAATGAATCATGAATCAACTGCTGCAAGAAGCAGCTCCTACCTGAGATCCAGGCCCTCTTTCTTCCACAAATTCTCCATGAGCTGGATCATCTGCAGGGTCAACATGTCTTGTCGAAGATCTAAAAGGTAAGGAGGGAAAAAGGTGAAATAAATTAATCTCGTTCTTTTTTTCTTTTTTTTTTGTCAACTCTGTTTATTGAATTTTTACATATAAAAACAGCAATTACAGTCATACATTCAATAACGTATTGCTATTGTAGTTAAGAGCAAACAACAAACAACAAACAAACACCCCACCCCCCACCCCGGCACATACCCCCTCCAAAATAAAAAGTTGGTCCGGAAGGCAAAATGAATAATCACCACAATTGAAGAGTAAATATATAAGACAAAAGATAAAATAAATGGGGAAGAAAAAGAAGTAAAGAAAAAAAGTCAATAAATAAAAATAAGAACTACACAGTGTTCAGTCCACAGGAATATGACATGCTGTGCCATCAACATATGATAAAAAGGGATTCCAGGTCTTTTCAAATTTACTACCAGTACCAGACAGGGTCAGCCTGATTTTCTCAAGTTTAACAAAGTATAGCACCTCTTTAATCCATCTTGAATGGGTAGGTGGAACTGCAGATTTCCATTTTAACAATATCAGTCTCCTAGCCAATAGAGTTGTAAATGCTATCAAGTCCTTACTAGAAGAAGAGAGGTAAATTAATCTCATGCTAAGTTTCACACGTAGATTGTATCTTAAAGATTGATGTAGCCATCTTGGGGTGAAGAACACAATGTACAGCAATAGCGAAGGTAAACATCCCCTGCTTTATCATCTATTTTATTCTAAATGGGACCATAATTTACTAAATGAACATCATGCTGTTATGAAAAAGTCTTGAAACTAGCAATTGAGAAAATAACCTTCTTTAGAAAATGTTTCGAATAAAAAGCGAGATCACTTTCTCATAGACTTCCATACAATCTGACTTCTTTTGCAACCAGAGGAGTCTCCCCCTGCTGGCTGTTAGAAAGAATTCAGTTTTAAGGTATTTCTGTGTTGGGGCTACATCCATCTTTTACATACAGTCTATGCTTTCACTCTGGTTCTGTATATTCTAACCTTCCTCTTTTTAAATTCAGGGGATGTCCCTTTCCAAACCTACTCATTATATTTATCTTTCCGGCATATATTCATGTGCTACTGAGTATTTTTTCACTGTTTCCCTTTTAAACAGCTTAAATAGATATTTTCTTGTATCTCACCATCCCCATTTTTGAAGATGATGCCGATCATGTCTCCTTGAGGGCAGGGGTTGAGATACATCAGCCAGAGTGGTTTCATCTTGGAGTCCATAAATCTGCACTTTTCTGCACTGCAACAGCAAATTTTAAACACATGATCATCTGAACAGAGGACAAAATAAAAAAAAATTTCCCCACAAAATATGTAGCAGTTTTAAAAATATTTTTTCATCCTGGTGAAATTCAACATTTTGACTTGTTAATTATTTAACCATGGATGATTATTGCCCTGATTCCTGATCCGTATTGGGTTTAGGAGTGAGACAGGAATAAGAGGCCATATGGTATAATTTAAAATAAAACATAGTCTTGTGGTCCTGGAACATCTGAGGGTTACTTTGTCAATATCTTACACAAATGTAATATTTTGTAATTCAGTAAACACAGAAAATAACTTGAACTGCCCCAGACAATCCAATTAAGGGGACAAAAAATGCAATTTCGTGTGTGTGTGTGTGTGTGTGTGTGTGCGCGCGCACTAACCAGATATCAGCGAGGAAGATGCTGGGGTTGAGTGGTGAGTACAGGTCTGACAGGGCTTCCAGGTAGGACTCCTGTCTAATGCACAGCTTCAGGTCCTCCACCGTCATCTTCTGGGAGCCCGACTTCACGATATCACTTAGGGCCTTCATTTTGCCCAGAGCTTCATTCTGAGTGGTAAAGGTGAGGCAGAGGTTGATTTTTGGCACAAATAAAAACACTTGAAGCTTGAAGTTAGTGTGAGTAGGTGTCAGACTACCTGTTTTGTTAGGAGCTTGATGTGGTGGATGTCTCCTCTGCAGTAGGCCTCAAGAATCAGGCCAAAACGCAGACTCACAGACGCCACGTGAATTTCTGACCTACAATATACACAGAGATGAACAACAGGCTGCAGATGCTGTGAAAGTAAAATCAGTCACAAGCTCTCAGGTTTCTGTGTTCATTTTATGTACATACATTGACCAGCCACAACATTAAAACCACTGACAGGTGAAGCGAATAACATATTGGATTTTGGCATCCGTGTTGATGAGACTTAAACACCCAAATAAACACTGTCCCAGAACAAACACACTCCCTCATGCAAATGGCAATCCCAAATGTCACTGGTCTACCCCCGCAGGAAAATGCACCCCTCCACATGGAAAAAACATCAAACAATCAGGAACATCTTGAGGAACATGAAAATGGCCCAAGATGTTGATTTGACCTCCAAACTTCCTAGACCCCATTCTGATCAAGCATCAATAGGATGCAGTGGAACAAGTTTGATTGACAGAAGCCCCACTGCACAAGCCAGAGTACCCAAAGGATCCACTGCCAACGTCCTGGTGCCAGACCCCATAGGGCACCCTGAGAGGTCCTCTTGTCCATGCCCAATGGTTCAGAGCATTGTTGACCACA
>OMNN01097182.1:21375-54680 GCA_900302755.1 Chromis chromis
GCTATGAACTGCTTTTCAGAGGATTCATGCAGGTCTTGTCATGAAATTAATACACTGATCAGCCACAACATAATGACCACTGACAGGTGAAGTTAATAACATTGATCATATTGGTACTATGTGGTGTTCTGCTGGAAAACCTTGGATTTTGGCATCCGTGTTGATGAGACTTAGACACCCAAATAAACATTGTCCCAGAACAAGCACACTCCCTCATGCAAATGGCAATCCCAAATGTCACTGGCCTACCCCCGCAGGAAAATGCACCCCACCACATGGCAAAAACATCAAACAATCAGGAACATCTTGAGGAACATGACAATGGCCCAAGATGTTGATTTGACCTCCAAACTTCCTAGACCCCATTCTGATCAAGCATCAACAGGATGCAGTGGAACAAGTTTGATTGACAGAGGCCCCACTGCACAAGCCAGAGTACCCAAAGGATCCACTGCCAACGTCCTGGTGCCAGACCCCATAGGACACCCCCATAGGTCCTCTTGTCCATGCCTAAGGTTCAGGGCATTTTGATCACATAAGGGGGACCAACACAATATTTGGCAGGTGGTCATAATGTTATGCCTGATTGGTGTATATATATATGTATAGGAAAAATATGGAACTTAACGGGGACAAGGTGTGGGATGAAGAACAAGAAAAACATTGTTAAAGACAGTCAAAATAGAAAAAATGCAATTAATAACTCCAGATCTCACGGTTTGCATGCACTCTCTTCCACAATTGTGTCTGCATGCTATGCAGAGAGGTTTTGCACTGGGACTTATTACCTAAATGTTTATATGCACACCCTTCCCCACAAGTGCTCCACTGATCCGTTTGCCTGAGCAAAGGTCTGCCTGTAAGTGTGGAAAGAAAACGTGCAGACCCAAGTGTATCGACGGTTTCCTTTGTATTCTGACATGATAATCCTTTCCGCACATTGCAAAGCTTTTCAGCCAGGTGGACACATTAGGGCTGTTGCCTCCGTTCTGTGGCTCAGCTGTGGTTAAGACGGGTTTAGATGTGTGTTGTTTGGGTCAAAGTCACATGCTCAGTCATATCTCATTGCTGTATCCTCAGAAGCTGCAGTTTAAAAGTGCGCCTGGTTTAGTGTGAGTCTCCTGTGCCTAAAGGTTTAACTCAAGTCTGCTGCAGACATAGTTTAGCTGAGGTTTAAGTTCACACAGGTTAGTATAAAGGCAGAATTACAGCATTTTTATGAATTTGTAGACCGCATCTTCTGAGAATCAAGTTTTTATTTACCTTGTTATCATGTTCATATGATGTTTTTTATACGCAAGAAAAACATACAGTATCTCAAGTGAAATAAGCAGTCAGGGCGAAGCATTTCTACCCTGAAACTACAGCCTACTGATGAAAGTCTCAAAATTGCAGATTTAGACTTCCAGGGTTTCTTAATTAACAAGCCAAAGGAACCAATCCTGTCAACTAGCGGAAAAGGGCTGTATCCTGTATCATTATTCTTCTTCACAATCAGTTTCCAAATTTGACATGTATGGTTGGACTCCCAATATTACAACTTGCCATTGTGTGGCGTAGAGTCGTTTTACAGTGTCTGAGTAGAGTCTTAGGTGTGCTCGAGCTACAGTGGGTGGGGAAGGATGGGTGAAATTTTAGGGCAGTAAAATATCATTTTCATTTGGGGAAAAATACACAGACATGACATTTTAGGGACTTTACCTGAATACTATATTCAAGAGTCAAACCTGTATTCCAACTCACTTTCTTCACATTTCATTTGTGATGCCAGGGTTACTGATTATTAATTATGCAGTTCTACCTTCAAGGTGAAGTTTACGAGTAGAAGTTTATAAGTAATATATAAGCCACGTAAACAAATACACATGCCTTATGTATCTTTATGTCAGTTCTCGCTGCTGTATACACATTATTGATGCTGCAGAGTGAAATGAAATACAAGGGCCAAGGTTCTACTACGTTGTACATCTGACTGAAGCAATCAGAACGATATTACTCATTGGTTGTGATAATCAGCTCCCACAACATGCTCTGTCAACATGATGTTTTCAGAATGAAGAGACAGTTTCTCATTTCATGTGATTCATCAGAGGAACTAAACTCTACATCAACATTGCATCATGTTATCAGATCTCTCTCAAGGGTGAAAATCTCAACGATCGTGCACACAGCACAGGTCTTGGTGTACAATCACGTTCACTTGTCCTGAGTAATTGTACAATAACATGGGAACATGTACAACGGTGGAAACATTGCTCAACACAATGTGCCTTACAATAACACCATTAATAGTGATAATTCCATTTTACAATGTAAGGAAGCCTTCAGACACTATTTATCCCCAGTGCACCATACAATGTCGAGGTTCTTTGACACGTTTGTGTTTGGCAACTCAGACAGCCCGTTTAGCTGCAGTTGAACCTGAGCTCATTCTGATGCAGCAATTAAATTTGACCTTGTGGCTGCTTTTTAATCCCCTGCAAGCTCGGGATTTTCTGGACCCGTTCAAAACCACAACCGAGCTTAGTGAAAGAGCAGCAGGATTCTCTTTTTTTTTTTTTCTTTAATACACAAAATATGTGTGCAGAAAACTGATGAAGTGTGTCGTATGCATATTCAACATGCATGTGCATTCAAAGGGGAAAATAAACCTAAAGAATGGACATATTTACAAGGGGAATTAGTATGCAAATTAATCACTCAAGTTAAAATGTAAGCGTATAAATCCATTAGCAATGTAAATGTAATTAAGGAATAGTCAAGATGTTTTTATCAAATGGAAAGTGACAATGATTATTCAAAATCTAGGAGGCTACAGGTCATTAGTAATGTGTGAATTTGTGTACTGAGAGAATCAAGTAAATCTCGATACCTGCTTAAAATGGCAGTCCTGTGTACCTGCACCTGCTTTTTCTGCAACCTTGAACTGCATCTTGTGGCACTAACAGTTTCATAATATACATTCCATCAGTGGAAATGGAGTTTGCTCACTCGTGTTTGGGATGATTAACTTGATGCCACGTGACAAAGCATGTGTATTTTTATGAGGTTGTGAATAGAGAACAGATCATAACCCCTATCTGTGTCCCAAGATGGGCTGTGGCATTGGATGTGGATATCTTACTTATTTATTTCTAGTTTTATCTTGTCCAGGGTCCTTGCATGTGAAGTAAGTGCACCTTGAACATAGACTTTTTTTGATCGGATCATTTTATTTTAAGATCAATAATGAACCTTCAATGTTTTTTTTGTCTCACTGTTTTATTTATTGTTATTATTATTATGCCATTTTTACACTTTCCACAAGTGCATGAGGGTCCACATGATGCAAATTTCATCATCTCACAAGTCCTTGCAGACTTCTCCACACAGGTCAGTGCGCAAGGCAAAATGTGTGTCCACACAGACTACGCTACAAGGGCAATAGTGTGGTTGCTCGGAAGTAGTGTGCATGCATGGAATATGTAGACGCAACCAACTGTGCATGCATGCAACGTAGTCTTCCAAACAGACTTCCCCAGGCTAGAAAGTAGTATAATCACAACAACTACATGTCTGTGGGTGTCAACAGAGTATAATTGAGGCTTAAGAAGCATAACTGGGCTTTACCGTTGTTCACTAAATGGCTCTAATGTATGTGTGTGAAACCACAACGTGTAATATTCTCCTTATACTTTTAAAATTTTAAAAAATCTTTAAGATTTTAAGAACTTAGTGCAATTTGTGTTGGAATTCATGTAGCATGGATGGAGGGAATAAAACCAGTTTAAAATACAGTTTGACTGGAATACTTGTACAGAAAAACTAAAGGGCTAAAAAGTAAAAGTTAATTTTTTTTTTTTGTAGTTGTATGTTTTTTCTTTTTCTAAGTATTTGACAAATTAAGTCCATAAAGACATAAAGTACACACAACTCAAAAACAAAACAGGCAGAAAATACAAAAATACAAACAGTGAGAAGGATGAATTAGATCCAGAGAGAGATAAAGGAGTATTGAGGACTGTGTTTTGCTGAAGAGCAATGTCACCAAAATCTGACAAAAAGCAATCTGATGCAATGTCATGAGTTTGACTGAGACATAATGAGGGTCATTTAAACAAAGAACATATTAAGCCATCATGTGTGCGTATATAGCTGCACTTTTAATTTCCCTTATCGACAGGCCCAGAGATAAATGCGTTTATAATTATAAGGTTCTCAGTCAAATCGTTCTTTTTATTCTGCAGTCTTTTGTTGTTTGAAAGGCGTATTTTAGATAACCCTTCAGGGTCATGATGAATCTAATACAAATAGCAGTGCTTTGACGAAAAGTCAGATAAAAGTCAGATGGCAAATTGACATCGCAGAGCAGAGGGAGCAGAATATATACAGGAGAGTCAAAGAATATATACAGGTGAGTCAAAACATTGTGACCGCTCACAGATGAGGGAATAACGTTCATTATCTGATAATAACAGCTTATGTCAAGGTCTGGGATATGCAGGAGAAATGGTGTAGAGACCTGAATTAGAAATGCAATGCCATTATGGTGAGATGACTGGGTCAGAGCACCTCCAAAACAACTAGACTACATGTCATCAGAGGTCTGAGGACGGCGAACTGGCAACAGGGTGTTGGGAGATGTGCTGGAACAGGTCTGGACCTTGTTTCCCAAAAGCCTCATAAAACAAGGATGATCTCAACCTACAGACTTATGGCCTTTTCTCACAGAACCAAACAATGGCACCACTGCTCTCTGAAACACATTATGTCCAAGGGCTTGTGCTGTGCCACAATGGTTCGGCGCTGCAAAATACAGCCCAGCATGTGTGCAGCGGACGAAGTTCAAATTAGTTGAACTTTGGCTGCTGCGCACTGTGATGAATACCCATGTGGACATGTGAAGACTAAATTCAGGAAAAGCCTGAATTCCTTGAATCATACAGCACAAGTTTGCTTTTGTAACAAGATCTCTGGAGGTCTTGGCTTAGATTTATGTGTTCCCCCTCAATATTTTTACAGACCTAATAAAGTTTCTTAATTGAGGTAATGAGGTAAAGAGGTGTAGCTTTCATTTAAAACTACATTTTATATTGACTTAGTGATGTAGTAAAATGCTACCTCTTTTGTTCTGCCCTTTGCGACTTCTGTGAGCAGTGCGGCGAGCACAAATAGTGTTGTGTTTAAAAGGGTCATTACAATGCAACTGGGGCTGCACGGTGGCTCAGTTGTTAGCACCGTCGTCTCACAGCTAGAAGATTGCCAGTTCATGTCCCGGCCTGGGCCTGTCTTTCTGTGTGGCTTCCGGCTTCCTCCCACAGTCCAAAAACATGCTGAGGTTAATTGGTGATTCTAAACTGTCGGTAGGTGAGAATGTGAGTGTGCTTGGTTGTCTGTCTCTATGTGTAGCCCTGCGATAGACTGGCGACCTGTCCAGGGTGAACCCTGCCTTCACCCTGAGTTGGTTGGGATAGACTCCAGCCCCCCCGTGACCCTAAAGAGGATAAAGCGGTGTATAGATAATGGATAATTACAATGCAACTAAGGTCATGCTATCTTAAAAATGTCCTAATTTGCAGCACCTCATCTTCCATCTTACAGGTCTTAATGGATCTGCTGCTACCATGTTGGTCCCATATACCACAAGGAGCACTGAGATGTGTCGGGGAGTCCATGCTTCAGATGGTTAGAGCAGCACACAAGACCAACAGCAAATGAGGCAGGTGTGATCATAATGTTTTGGCTGATCAGTTAATTCAGCCATGCAGATGAGATGGTTCT
The DNA here is from genome assembly GCA_900302755.1 of Chromis chromis. Classification (NCBI taxonomy): domain Eukaryota; kingdom Metazoa; phylum Chordata; class Actinopteri; family Pomacentridae; genus Chromis; species Chromis chromis. The sequence continues at coordinate 27,136 of OMNN01097182.1, forward strand.
GCATGATTGAATTAATCAGCTCGCAGGCTGGGCAACAGTGTCTGATACTCCCATATAGTGTACAAAGCATACCTTTACTGAGGTTGAATCTAATGAAATTTCCTGGGAGTTCTCAGTGGAGTGTGAGGATCTTTTGTCTGACTTTTGCTTTTAGTTATTTTATATTTTAGACACCCGCAGAGGAGATTTAGATGCGAGTGCCCTCTGCTCTATTTGTCTTTGCAACTTTACTACTTGTTGTTGGTCATATCCCGGGGAAACGTATTAAACACTATTAAGAGCTTTATTTTAGTGAGGTATTAACACAAAGACTGTGAAGCAATTTTTTTTTCTTCTGAAAAGCTTAGAAGGTTTATTAAGGTTCCAGTGAGGGATGTTTTTTAAATTATAATCCTGATTCAACAAAAGATCAAACATCCCTTACTGTATCTGCATTTTACAATGATCAATAGCTTATGACTGAGGGAGCTTATCAACATAAAATTAAAATCATCTCGCAGATAAATCACAAAAAGCAGAAAACGTATAATCCTGCAAGTGACCTATGCAGGAAGCCCTCTAATTTAGTGCCAACATTCATTGTCTCCGGGAGCCAAAAGACACAAAGACATTATAAGACACTATTTTAGCTTCTTCTGCACTGCCTGTGAGCTTGAGAATAAATTTAATACAAAATTTAAAACAAAAATGACTGTGTGAGCCTGAGAACAATCTGACTCATGGGGCCATACAGAAGAATGCATGCAAATTTACCACAATTTCTTTCAAAATGGAACAAATCCAAATCAAGAAAACCAGTCACAAGCCTATGTCCGAAAAAATTATTCCTAAACCTCAACTATCTTGGAGCTGAGCCAGTCGGTCCCTTATGTTAACTCCCCCTGATATGTCTTCTCAGGCAGAACATATACCCCAAGGCTGTGTGTCACCCCTAACAACCTCCACCAAACAATCGCACACTGCACTATTAAAAACAAAAGACCTCCAGTTGAGGTGCCGTCTTTCTATACGTTATTTTGCCTTGAGGGAGCCTCGGATCACGGACTAGAATCCTGCATTTAAGGGCTCGGTCATTATTAGCAAACAGCCACTGTAACTGAAAACTGAAGCAATAAAACATGTGAAAAAAAGGATTGTGATGGAAGGAAAAACACCACTGTTAAAGCTATGGATTGTATAAAAAATAAAATGCACATGGGTTAACTGATCAATAAAACGCAAGTAGAATGAATTGATTATAATTAACACAGAACTGCTGCTCTGTGAGGCTATATCTAGGTACAGGTGTGCTTTGTGCTAAACGGTAGCAATTAGCATGGTAAGATGCTTGCAGTGACATCATTCTCGTGTGTAACAGGGGCAGTTTAGTATTTTAGCATGCCAGCATTCATTATTTTGTCCAGCTAAGATTCATTGCAGCGTCTTTAGTTAAGCAAAGATTAGTTTATAAGCAGCAAAGTGAATTCATCCATTGGTGTCTGTACTAAATATAATGGCACTCCAGCCAATAATTGTCGAGAAGTTTTAGTCAAAACTACAAATACTAACTTCATGTCAATGCCAGAAACAGATTTAGAAGATCACCAAAGTTGTCAGAACTCCCCCAGTGAGGACCTTGAATGTCTGTACAAAATTCCATTGGAGCTCGTCCAATACTTGAGTTGAAATATTTCAGTCTGGACCAAACCAGCAGACCAGCACACTGACCAGATGGCGTTTCCATCCACAGAGACACTGCACTGGCATGGATAAAAAGCCACAGCAAGTCATTAAAATGGAGTATATGTAATTTTCTTACATATTTTTTTTTAGCTCCACAGTAAAAGGGGTCATATAGCTGTAATGACAAATTGTGAACCTCAATCAACCACTAAGAAGGAATGAGAGACGAAAGTGCATGGAGGTGAGATCTAGAAGTGACGTGTAATAGCGACACTCAGGCCAAAAGCTATAGGGGCGCTGGATGCAAACGCCAGGGTTTTGAATTAGAGATTACCAGCTCAAGGCAACCAGTGGAAGAAATGAGAAGTGAAAAACTTGTGACAATTTGTTAAAATAAAATCTTGAAAGGTTTAAGAATATTTTGGGAGCCCGGCTAAGCAAAGGGAAGCACAGATGGGAGGTGACACGAAGTTGGACAAAGTGCCAGAGGGTGTCCCTGATCCCTCAGGGGGATGTTGTGCAATACAGGCCATGTACAAAATGTGGTTGTTTGGGATTAAACAGTCTTGGATGTCTGGGTATGAGTCACAGCAGAGTTGTCACTGAGAATACAAGTAGTTTCAAAGCAAGCGAGGAAACCAAGAACTCACAGTAGCATCTAATAAAAACAATTCTGTTTTTCATATTGGAGGAAGGTCTAATTATAGCGCGGTATAATGGGTATCCTCAAAAACACACTGGATGGGATTCATTGGGTTTATTCAGTGGGGTAGTAAATATAAAGATATGAGAGATTTCGCTGATTGGGGAGAGTTTAGATGAGGTCTGAAAGCGAAGTTGAGGAGAGAACTGTGCTTGCTGTAATGTCATACTGTGCAGAGGTCTGTGAAAATATTCAAGTTATAGGGCGCCTTTTGAGTTGGTGGAGCTGCAGAGACTTCAAAGGACTAGAAAGCAGTAAAGCAATTAAGTTCTCATATGCAGTTTGGTTTTCACTACAAAATCATGAACCTTTTATTCTCTAGACACCACTGCACAGGCCTCAACATACAGGACACTGTCTTTCAGCAAAAGTTACGATTTAATAGGATGATCGACAACGCCATATTATTTAATCTTATTTATGTTCAGTGTAATCCATTACTTGGTTCAGTGGAGGATCAATAAGAAATAATTGCATGGACTTATAATGATATTTTGTCATTTGTGTCTCCAGGCAGTTATATCCTTGGTGATAAGGCTCATTGGTTACATGGAGGTTCATTGGCACTAGTCATTACACTTGTAATGGTTTTGATCCAGCAGTGTCACTGATGCTGCAGACACCAAACAAACACCAGCTTTCACAAGATTGTCTCATCATGCAAAGTCTTCTTTGGAACGCTCCCTGCTTATGAAGTTAACATTGGGTTGCCATGCCAGAGCAGGATAAGATGACATGGCTGTCTGGCTGGAAGACAGCTCGCAGACGCCTCTCATGTCAGTTTGTCACAGCGGGTTTGATGGCGCTTCAGGTGACAGGTAGGCAGTCTGGGAGGAGTGAGAACTGCCTCTTTTAAAGTGGCTTTGCAGCCATGGTGACACTCTGAGCTGATCTACAGCTTCGAATCTCTACCCAGCTTTATCTTCTCACCTTTGCATCTTTGGGATTTGGTCGATCTACCTACTAATAAGCTGTTTTCTATTCAATTTGGAATTACTCACTTTTTTTAAAGATTTATTTTTGGCCTTTCCATGCCTTTGTTAGAGAGGACAGGACAGTGGATAGTCAGAAACGGGAGAGAGTGTGGAAGGACATGCGGTAAATGGCCGAGGTCAGATTCGAACCCGGCACAGCCGCTACACCTCTGCATGTGGGTCACGCCTCTTAACCACTAGGCTATTGGGGTGCCGTGGAATCACTCACTTGACTCTTTATTCATCTCTTTGCTCAGAACAATTCTCTTTTTTTCACCCTGACACAGTTAAACATACCTGGAAGCTGTCGTCCAGACTGCTTTGTGGGTCACTGACCCTGCACACTGAAACAGTTGTGGGTTTATGGCCTTGCTCAAAGACACCTCAGTGGTGGCAAGTGTTTCTCTTTTACCACCCACTTTTATTCTGCCAGCGCAAGGATTGAAACAACAACCCCTGCGGCCACACGCCTGCATCTGTAACCCTCCGGTCAGAGTGTACAGTACATGAGAGCACAGTGGACAGGAGGAATTTCCACAGTTAAAACTTTTAGAAAAATAAAAGGAAACAAAACAAATACATTCAGGTCGAAGCTAGAAATTATACATAGAAAGCATTATGTGATATGACTCCTAAATGCACAGACACTAATGTACAGTACAGTAGCATGCATGAAATTAATAAATGATTTATGCCCTGCTGCTGCTGCTGCTTATACTACTTAGGCAGGTTATTTTCAAAGGGTCTGAAGTATTTTTTAAGAATAATTGGGTTGAAAAATGACTGCTCATAAACAGCTTTTTCTCCATACATTTTCTAAAACATACCATCACACCCTCATTGCTGTGGGATTAGTTTTTTTTATGTGTACCTTGCAAGTTTTGCAAGAAAAAAAGCCTCAGTTGGAGAGAATACGCATGTCATCTCTGCCAGCAGAGTTCAAAAAGTCATATTTCTTCTTATACAATAATGTTGCAGTGACTTTTCATGTCTTATACACTTCGTTAATTTACTTAGAATGGAGAGCAGAGCGGATCGGAGCGACTAGATCGCGCCGCTGCATGAGCACAGAGACCTTTTTGTCGAAGTCTTGCGAGAAGATGAAAACAGGCCGATTCAGTGAGCTATACCGACTGACAAGGCAGCAATTTTTTTTTACAGAGCTGAGGAGTCATTAAAGTATGCTCCCGGAACTGAAGCCTTGTTTGCCTAGGCTCATTATTCTTTGTCTGGAAGACGGCAGCATAAACAGAGCTCCGGAGACGCTTCTGTTTATTCACTACAGCTGGGTCACTACTTCAGTCACAACATGCTCATCAGGATATTTAACTCCGCAAACTGGTCAGCCGGAGAAACCGAAACGATGTGTGTGTGTGTGTGTGTGTGTGTGTGTGTGTGTGGGAGCAAACATTTGAAATAAATTAATGAAAGGGGAGAAATTCAAAGTAATTGTCAGTGGAAAGAGCCTAAATATACAGAGTTGGATTGAGTGAATACACATTCTAAGCTCATGAAATTCTACAAGAGGAGGTTCATTTGTGATTTCTGCATCGCATGTTTGGTCGTTTGATTCTGGCTGCTGTCGATGTGATTGGACGCTTCGGGTAAGAAACGCGATACTCCAGCACGAGAGCCCAGCAACCATTTGTTTGTGTCCATTCTGTGTGTCACTAATGTTTTATTAATGTTCATGTATATTCAAGTATATGGGTGGCAGCTCCAGTATTTACTGCACCTCCATAAGATTAGTCTCATTAAAGACGAAATGCTGACCTTGGTATAACACAAATGGATCTTTAAAAGACAGGCTCTTCCATCACAGTGAAATGGAGCACTCCCCACCTCGCAATACTGCTATTAAGTTTCATCAAGGCTCATTACATGCTGACTCTATGTCATCTCCTGTGCACCGTAAAAACCCCTCCCTGCAAACACACAGTGCCACAGTAGGTATAATATCACACATCCACGCTATTGTTGTTGCTGAGTGCCTCCTCCAGCAGAAGTTAATTCCTTTTGAGGTCTCCCATATATATGAATGTACAACCAAATAGCTTCTGTCAGGGCATATGACCTGCATATTGTAACTGTGCTTTTTTTTTTTAAAGTGTCATCAAGAATGCACTTTTTAACATTCAATATTTAATCTTTAATCTTTCTTTGTTCATAATCAAATACAAGGTAGAATTGCATCCCGTTCACCCTCTGATTGATGGCGTAACAGAATTATATTCATTGACTGTTGCATTCAAGGTGGAATAGCAGAGCAGCACACCGGCGAGGGAGGCTGAAATAGAGAGAGAGAGTGAGGGAGACAGGCAGGATGGTGGGCAGACACAGCAGCATGCTTATATGATCTTGACCCAGCAGTCGATAGGGAAGGGCGGTGAAACCTGATTACAGACAGCCCACATCCCAGCCTGCTGATTTCATTTCCCCCACTCCGTTCAGTCGGGTAAAAGACAGAGGTGTGATGTTCTGCACCAGTACACTGCACTGGCTTGATTAAACCTTTTGCTCTTTTTGCTCAGGTGTGATGTCGCCTGATGTACACATCTGTTTCGCCGTCAGGTATTATCTACGTTTCTGTTTCACGCGAACAAAACAAAAAAAAGCGCGCCTCTTTGTTCCTTCCGTGGCCCTTTCGTACTTGATCTCCCCTGTGAAAGAACGGAATGAGCTGTGTGTTTTGAAAACGTTCGTATGACACTGGGAGCTAGAGAATCAGCGGCTTAATAGATATAGTGAAAGGATCCTTTGTAACTGCGGGCTGTCACAGAACTCTATTCACTTGAATGGACCTGAACGAGGTGATGAAACAAGACGAAGTCAAACCGTGTTTGAAGGTGGTGGGATGGACATCCAGCTGCCTGATGAGGTTTGAATTAAAGCCCATCACGCCACATAAAGAGCACTTCCCACACCTAAACTGTCTACCTAGTGTCACCTCCGGCTCTTTTTCCCCTCGGCTGCACACACAACTTACATTTGTCTGAGCAGCCTGTCACTGCCATTGTCTTTGCTTCTATCCCTCTACTTTCTGCAATGGAGAACGCGACGACTTGTTCATCTTTGTATCCAGACAATCCATATGAGTTAATAATTATTCATATTCCTCTCTGCAGAAAAGCCCATCACAGTCGGTGGTAGATAAAGAGCTTTGCACCCCCACAAAGACGATTATATTGAAACTCAATGTTTTAATTATTCTCGTACTAATCAACAGGACATCAGTGAAATGCACATTTGCATGAGCTGGAAGAAGAACACGCTTGTACCAGTAAAAATACAAGATCTCCACGAAGGAGGTTTGCAGCACAATATACAGTGAGCCATCTGTGCAGTACAATTTCAGTAAAAGATAGTCTACACACGTCAATGTTACGGACAGTAACTAAAGTGCCCACTTGTTATGAGCCATCAAATCAGTGAGTGAATAAAATTAATTCGAGACCATCTGAATTTATATGCAAAATTCATCTCCCCATATTTTTCCACTCACTGACAAAACTCATTTTAATACCCATCCTTCTCTCCTTTTAACAGGCAAAATGCTTTCACATATGGCAGCACATTTTCCCCAAGTATGAGTCTAACTCTGTGTGCCTCCACAATGAACAGTTTTGTTCCATTCTCTACAATTTACCAATCTCCCCCGCTGGCCTTATTTGAGTGCTTTTACAATTTGATCCTGTATTAGTGGAATTTACAATTTCTTCAGATAGCGCTGTTGGTTTGCTCGGCTGAGGCTTTTTTTCCATTACCAAAATGCCATCATCATGTTACTGTCATTGTGTCGTCTCGCTGGCCTTGTGCAGGAGGACATTTGATTTTACTCTTTTTCCTTAAATTGAGACTATACAATTTGAAAATAACACTATAATCCTCTTAAAAAAATGAACACTTGAATTAATAGGTGATAAAACGCACGCTAGTTCCAATCAGTGCCCACAACATTCTTTGATTCTGCAGCTTTACTCAGTTTGGTGTGACCAGTAATATTGTGGATAATGTTTATTTTTCTATTTATTTCTATTTTTGAGTGTAACAGTTGCAATGCAGATGGCTTTAAAAGAGCCAACTCAAGAGAATCCTGGGAAATGAGAAAAAATTCAACATACAGTAATCTTGAAACTGCCACAATGGCTGTAGCTAAATAAAAGCTATGTGATCTTACTTTAAATGAATGAATGAATGTCCACCTCTACTATAGATACCACCTTAGCTTGTGTTAAAGGTCCCATGGTTTGTGCCAAAGAAACAATAAAGCAGTCCTGCAAAATTCAGGTGAAGTGCAGCATCAGAGAAAACATGGATATTTGGTTCCTCTTCCCAAATGCATCTTATTATCTCAGATTACTCAAAGCAGATCTCCGAGTTTGTACTGTATCAGTTTTCTATTTCAAATTTGGTTTCACCCAGAAGGTAAAGAGGACAAGGACTACAATGGATGGAATTGGCAGACTTTCAGATTTTTTGCAGTGTTGTAACAAATACAGTCAGGTCCTTAAGTGTTTGGACAGTAATACAGCAGTCATAATGTTTCCTCTGTACACCACCACCATTGATTTGAAATGAAGCAGTCAGGATGTGATTTAAGTGTAGATTTTCAGCTTTAATTCAAGATATGTAGCATAAATATTGCATTAACTGTTCAGGAATTACGGGCATGTCTTTTACACAGTCCCACCATTTTAAAAGTAATTGGACAATTGACTGGTAGACAGTTTCATGGCCAGGTGTGGTGTCTTTCCTCATTACTTCATGACAAATTAAAGAGATAAAATGTCTAAAGCTGATTCCAAGTGTTAGATTTGCATTTTGTAGCTGTTCATCAAAAATATACGCAGTCCAAAGAGGTGTCGGAGCAAGTGATGGAGGGCATCATTAGGCTGAAAAACAAAACAGACCCATCAGAGAGACAGCAGAAAATTTTGGACTATCCAAGTCTTTAAAAGAAGGAATCCGCCATTGAGCTCAGCAACAACAAAAGAACAGGAAGAGCACTGAAGACACACTAATGTGGATGTTTGCAGAATTCTTTCTTTAGTGAAGAAAAGCCCTTTCACAGCATCTAGCCAAGTCAAGAACATTGCCGGAGGAGGTAGGTGTAGCATTGTCAAAGTCTGAAATCAAGACACTCCTTCATGAATGTAAATGATGCAAACCAGAAACAGAAAGGTCAGATTCAACTTTGCAACAAAGTACCTAAAAAAAGCATTCCCAGTTCTGGAACAAGGTTGAAACCAAGATGAACTTTTAGCAGAATGACGGGAGGAAAAGAGCATGGAGAAGGAGAGCAAGGGCCCAAGGTCGAAAGCAGACCAAATCATCTGTTGAACATGGTGTTTATTGATAATGTGGCAGCTGATTGAGGCAGCAGGATGAATTCTGAAGGATACAGAGCTATAAATTCTGCTCAGACTCAGTCAAATGCTGCAAAACTGATAGGACAGTGATTCACAGCACAGATGGATAATGACCCAAAACATACAGCGAAAGATACCCAAAAGCTTATTAAGGCAAAGAAATGGAATATTGTTAAACAGCCGGGTCAGTCACCTGACCTCAGCCTAACTGGGCGTGCTTTCCACTTCCTAAAGACAAAACTGAAAGCACAAAAACTCACAAAAAAGCAGCAGCTGAAGGCGGCTGCAGCAAAGGCCTGGCAAAGAATCTCAAGCATTTGGTGCTGTCCTTGGGTTCCAGACTTTAGGCAGTTATTGACTGCAAAGGATTTGCATCCAAGTATTAAAAATAATCCTTATATTTATAATTATGTTAGTTTGGTGAGTTACTTTTGAGCCTGTGAAAACGGAGGGACTATGTAAAAAATGGCTTTAATTGGCTCATGTCATGTTTGACTTATCCCGCTAAAATGATTAAGGCATCGGCGTAACAATGCCATTGAGGCACAAACTCTACTGGACCTCCATTTAAAGGACTATTTTAAAAAATATGAGAAATTGTATATAAATTCGATTGTGTTTTTCACCTGAGTGGGGCTTCAAAAACTGACGCCTTCCACTTACACACCAGTAATGTTGTTGTTTTAGCTTTGTGCACTGTCTTTGACTCCAGCGACAGAATATTGTGACATGTACTCAACAACCAGATCCAAAAAATGCACACACACTCCATCAGCTCAGAGTAGCTTGGCTGCTCAGTCTGTCTCTTTTCCCAGCAAGTTGCAGCGTCCTCAAGGAAACGCTTTATTTAAATTCAAACATTAAATTCTACATAAATGCTGAGTGCACTTTGTCTTATAAACACAATAAAATATTGTCCTCACTTGGTTGTCATATTGCTAGTATTTATGCTTGTCATGGTAAAGGCCAGCAGCTTCTAAGAGATTTACAGCAATACAAATAGCAATACAAATATGTAATAATGTAATATCTTTTGTTACACTGTCATCATCTGCTGGATGGGACCGGAGGAGCTGGCTAATGAGGTAAAGGGGGAAAAACAGATGAGACTGAATAAAGTCTAAGCTCAAAGTACTGCAGTTTTATTCCTCTTATATGAATAACACATACACTAGAATTAACTGAATACTTTATGTCTTATTGATAGCACAAGAAATATAAACTAGGACATCCTCCTTTGTGTGAGATGTTGATGGGCTACACAGCCAATCACTCATGGTGCTTATTTTTACTGCATTTTAAATGTAGTTAATGTTAAAAAGCCTAAAAAGTGATGCATTTAACACTCATTATGTATTATATTACTTCTGAAGCTATGTTTTTGTGACTGGTTGGCTGCTGAACATGCCTCTATTGACCAGCTGCCTGGTATAGATATGGTACATTTCCAGTCTCCTTTTGGCCCATGGTTGCATTGCGCTCGCTTGCCAATCCCACCTAAAACAGAGTAATTATAACATTGTGTCTCATATGGAAGGATTGCCGAGTGAGTGTCAATGCAAAGTAGCTTGGAAAATATGTGCTAATTTGATGGACCACAGTCTTGTAATTTTGAGGCACAGCAGAAAACAGAATGGTGGTGTGAAGAGATCCTGTGGAGAGGCTGGCGTCCTGCCACTGATTTTTCTGTTGCTAGTTTTGTTCTCAATATTGAAGGCTAGACAGCATGAACACACAATAGCATGCAAAACAGTAAAACTGGAGACAGCCTGTGGAAGTGAGAGTGGGGTTTGCAGCATGCGTATGATGCTTGCAAAGCAAGTTTTCCATCAATAATCGATCAATGATCACTGCATAAAGTTTGCATTTTGAGTTCAGCATCGCTCTGGAGAGAACAGTGTTGTTCTGCAAACTATTTTAGTTCAAACTAAAATGTGAGTCTTAATGATGTTTGCGACTTTATCTACAATCCTGTTTTAAACCTATATATATATGATTGAACGAGCATCAACTTCTATAACATAAAACCTTAAAGAACACACAGCAGCGACAAAAATGTAAAATGTGTTATTTTCTGATCTTAAGACATTCAAAAAAAATCACCAAAAATTGGAAGTTTGCTTTGGGATGATGCATGAAGCCGAAGCTGCAGAATAGGGCATTAGTCAAACAAATAATTTTTACTGAAAATGCCCTTTGTGTTACTGTAATTTTCTCGGAGAGTCTGGTTGTTGAGAAAATGGGTTTCTTCAAGTCATACTTTGGATAATTACGCGGGGTGAATGGCAGCCACTCCAACACCTCTGTCAAACTAGGAGGCTACTAATGAGGAGAGCACCACACTTTCACCCGGAATATATTAGCATCCCATATGAGGACACAGTCAGCCTCTGTTCTCAACCATCCACCACCGTCCTTAGAAAAAAGTAAATTTTTTCTTCCTCATCTCTCTCTTCATCTATTTCTTTGCATACTCATCATTAGATGTGCAATTTCTGACTGCCAGTCCAAGCAGTGTCTAGCCTGGCTTGAGGCTAAAGTCAATACAGAAGCACCTTAAAGATGACAGAAAGAAAATCCTTGGCTCCGAATGACAAAAAGCGCCGACTTCTCTCTTGATATATGAAGTCCAATTTTTTAATGAGTCATAGTCACAATCGCTGAATTTAGGCAGTCCTTCATTTAGGAAAATTATTGTTCTGTGAAGAGGATTTTAAGGTTCAAAGAAGGTTTTGATGTCTGCTCATGTGATTGTTAATTAACAGGCTTGGTTTACAGTTTGTTCACCTGTTGCTCTTCTCCAGGCTCACACTGGTACTGTGGATCTGCATAAGGGGTTAGCCTTACAAGACTCTCACAGGAAGTGACAATACAAAACCCTGTTCCACAAAATTACATCCCTCTACAATTATACTGCATTCTCAGTTAAATTTTGAGAGAAACTAAATTTGGTTCTGAAACAAAAACAAAAACTTGAAACATTTTTCACCTATGGCAATGTAGGAAAGACTTCCAGTTGAAAAGAGAAGAGTGGCAAAGTCTGCATCAGGAGGCAGAAGAGGAGTACAGAGGCAGGAGTCCGGCGTTTTTGTCCCATGTGGGACCATTAGACTTAAGCGTCTTTTTTCATTCGCTCTTTGGTTCGGTTTTCACACCAAAGCTACACGGTTAGGTTGCAGAAAATATTACACCTTAGTTAATGCTTTCAAAATGGGAAGTACATGTAAGAAGGTTGGTTAAGTTGAGGTAACAAGATTAGTTGGTTAGGTTGAGGAAAACATCATGGTTTGGGTTGAAATATGACCTTTTCAGCACATGTTTGAAGCTTCTCTTCCCTTCTCTGGGTTACCAAGGTGATGAGTCTCAGCCCCTCTAGTGTATGATTGGTTGGCTGAAAAGGAGCAACAGTAAAACAAAAAAATAACGGACAGCGACAGAGACAAGGGCAATCCACTAGGAAATGTGTTTCTTCCAACATCTAATTGAGTTAGCTGAGTAGACATGTAATTTTATAGAGATAGGCTTGAACATACAACACCCGACACTCCTTATTTGCAAAGCCCTAGCTTCAAAATCTGAACAGGTTCCAATACAAACCAATATAATTTTCATATGCAATCTATGTTCCAGTCATGTTCTCCACAGATGGCTGTAATAGAAACGGGCGAGATAGTCCTCATCCTGCAGCATGTTTACTGTAGACTTATGTAGCACTGGTTAACAATCAAAAGGAAATTACCCTTTGGCACTGTATATTTTGTTGATGACACAGCTGCTGAAAGCTTTTTTCTGTCAGTCAAATCAGTGCACTGCCAATACAGATCTGAAAAGCCCATAAATATGTGAGGATCACCTTCACAACTTCGCAATTTTCATTTCCACTCGACACTATTTTAAGCAATATAAACGAGCACAATCTATAGAGCAACAGCGGCGTCATTACTGAGATTATATTATCCTTGGCTGAAATGTGAAATGTCTAACTCGCAACGCCATGGTTGTCTTGGAGACTGGTCAGTTAATATCAGTCTGAAAGGTCCAGAAATCAAAAGCTTTAATAGCTAAGCTACACCAACAAAGGTTATTGTGTGCTGAACAAGAGACTTTGTTGGAAAAACACACTTCTTAATACTTATTATATAACAATCGCTTATAAAAAGCATAATTTTCTACTCGCTGCCAGAAAATCCCACCGTCCATGCAGTGCTACGTCCCCCACAGTCACAATTTAGCCTCAATTATCTGTGACAGACTGATTTTGATCACCCAGAATATTTAGTTAGTCATTTGCGGGTAGGAAACGACTAAAGTTAAAATTATTACATTGTACTACAATAATGGAATATTTTTGCTCGCTCTCTGTGTTTTGCTGCTAGCTGTAATAAGAAATAAGATTATCAAAACAATCATATGCTTCGGGATAAAGTGCCTCATTGTCCCCCTTATTTTTCTCCTTTTTTATAGCTGCCCTATATGTGTTCCACTTTCTGGTTTTTCAAAGGAATAAAAAAGGACAATGGAAGAGCAGACCCTTTGCTGCTTTTGTGCAGAGCTGTCACGGTTCAGGTGTGGACCACGGGATAAAGGACCCAAATGCAGACACACAGGCAGCGAAACGACATGAATTGTGGAAATGATGACTATGACAAATGTTTATGGGTAGACAGGCACAGGTCCGGATGCAGGCACTGGAAACAAAACAGAAGCAGGCATGGAGAGGACACCTTGACAAAGGCGACGTGGCAAACAGGCCGATCAGGCAGGGAGCAGGTGGAGAGGGCTGGTTGAAGGGAATGACTGGGGAGTGAGAGACAGGTGTAGTGGGTGTGGAAGGCAGGTGAATGGGGAAGAGAGAGGTCAGGTGGAAGGGCGAGCATGAAACCTCGGCAGCCTGAGGACTTAAGAGCGGCACAGGATGAAGGCTCATATTGAGGAGGAAGAGAGGTTGCTTGGGCAGGTTGCCAGCAAACTGAAGATATTGAACTCTTAGGTGGATAATGACCGGAAGGCAGGGCAAATAGGCAGGGTTGGTCTGGAGGACGACAGGTGGCAGGAAACATGGGCAGAACCGCTCTGGATGGCAGCCAGGAGACTAAACAGGAAGGCCACGGTGGAAGGTATCCAGGAGACCAGAATCGTGACAGAAGGGGTTCCAATATCCATATTACCAAACCGTATAGGAAGCCAGAAAAAGATTTAATACGTTCCATTATATAGTATGTCAAATGTAGTATGGCAAAAATACCAGGATGTCCTACTACATCTGCTTGGATTTTACAGCATGCAAGCTAACATGCTTTTCTGGCCATCCTGACCCACAATCCTCTTCACAGTTACATCATAGTGTCTCGCGTGAATATAAACAAGATTGAGTACCTAAAAGTGCACAGAAGATTACAGCTCATTTCACACTGCAGCCTGCAACAGTCACAGTTAAAGGTGCAATATTATGACTAAGTAGTATGTCCCAATTGTATGCATACTGCATGAAACGGTGCACACTTGATCCATTTTCTTCTGTAAACATGTTGGCCCGTTTTATTTACCTAGTTACCAAATGAAGCAGGCTTAAAGCTTTACTTTTACTGTTGACTATGTGATTATTTTAGTGACTGTTGGAGGCGTTCAGGCACATTGAGTTGACTTTTTATCATCATACAGATCAACTCTGCATACACTATGCCTACAGAATATATATGCTAATAGATGTGCAATATAAACACCTTTTGAATTTTCTTCTGAAATAAGAGAAATACACAGAGAAAATAATGAAGAGAAATGAAACACTTATTATGTTCAGTCGGGGATGAAAACATGATGAATAATAAGAGTTTATCTTCTATAAAGGCCAAGCACTAATCCATGACCGTTATTTAACCGGAAACACCTTCAGTCTTGCTACATAGTAACTTTATTAATCCTGTATTTGTGGTAAATATACATAATCAGGTATTTTCTACACAGTAAAGATGTCGTATACAGTAAATGTGCTGAATGAAGATGAATCTACTATACATAACAGAGAACTCAAAGGCGTATCTGACAAGGATAAATTGCTGCCAGGGAAAGAAGTAGAAGGGTTTGGGCCATTGAGAGTCTGCACAGTCACCAAGAGTTGATGTAGTGACACATTATTATTATTTAAAAAAAAAACTAAAAAAATATGCTGTGTGGGTTCAGACAAAGCCCAGGGTCATTCCTTTCACTCTTAACTGCACTTCAAGCACACGGCTGTTTGGAGATTTAAAAGTCTTTGCCGAAGAATGAAAGTCAGTCTTTTGTTGCGTTCATTAATGAAAGTTACAAGTGTTGTATATACATAATTGTCCCTGGGAATTCTTTGTGTGTGTTGACAATTCCTGAAAACTCACAGTACAAGGTTTTATCCAGCAACACAAATCTATAACTACATATTCTCTAGGGGAAAAACAAGCCTGTCTAACTGGTCTTCATTTATTAGCAGTCGTACTTGATTTGATCCAGACATCCTTGGACTTCCTACTGTGTCATTAAAATTGTCATTATGGCATATTTTCTCTTCATTACTAGGTGCCAACTTAGTCAGTTTTTACAGGAAGCAATTCTTGTAATGGCATATTACTTTATGTTTTTATAACTATGAGATTAAACTGTTTTTTTTCTCTGTAATATAATGAAAGGCTGCAGCAGATGTTTACTATGTCAAAGGCTCTCTGACCAAATGCAGCCCCAGATGTTACAAAGTGACCAATTTAACACATTATAAAATAAGACATTTCTTACATTTAACCCAGTGTAGCAACTCGCTAGTTTGAAACAAGGCTGTGCAAGCCTTCCACACAATCTTGACCTGAATGATGACCTGTGTCTTCCTTGAACTCACCAGTTTGCTTCCCCAACTCCCACCGGGGGTGGTGAAAAGAAATTTATTTTTTCAAAGACGACAGAGGAAACCATCCATGCAGTAGTTATACTAGACCAAGGTGACCATATTATTCGTCTCTGTGCTCTCCTCTAGGAGCAGCATGTCAGGATTATAGACACATTATAGGTTCAGTCTCTCTGCAGGCTCAAACCTCTTTCAAATTCATACACATGGCAAACCCTCAAAAGGTAGATGGGGCCATGCGAGCGTGACTGATGGGAGAGCAACCAGCCATAAGGGGCACACTCTGGCAAAAAACAAATCCCCCTCTTCTGCTATCATCCTATAGGAAAAAACAATATTGCGGGCAGGAGAAGGTTAGTCTTGACACACTCGAGTCGTCTCTGGTGAGGGAATGAGAGCAGTTTGAGGAGCAGAACCTCAGAGGAGCTCTCTCCGACCCGAGGCTCCACATTGTGTGTGTGTTGTGAGTGTCCAGGCTCAGGTGTGTATGTGGTGGGACGTAATGAGAACACGCAGGCGACACCAGTGAGGTTTGCGGGAGCACTGAGTAAATGATAAACACCAGAGACTGGAACGGCGGGGATAGAAGAAGATCACAGTTTTAGTGGTGGAAAGCGCCTTTGTGAATTTATTTTCCCAAGTTTTGACTCGCTTTTTCATGGCCAGCTGTATCACTTTTGTGAAAAGGAACTCGGAGCACCTCGACACAAATTTACAAAAACTGAAACGCTCAGAAAGCAGACAGTGGGGACAAATGCAGGGTAACACGGGCTGGGTTTCCTGCAGCTGAGAAGACTTCTTCTATCCGCCGTTTTATGGGCTGGAGGCTGCTCGGCTGAGGGTTTACTGTCAGTATAGCATTAACGGCGCTCTGAATTGTTAGCTATTTAAATCTATGGTAGGTTTTACAATGCACATCAAACATTACACTCCCACATAAATAGATAATTGTGACTAGAAAAGTGGATATATCCAAAGCAGCCGACTGTACTGTATACATCAATTCATTATGTGGTTAAAAAACTGTTTCTGAAGTGAATTACTGCTATGGTGAGGTTCAAGGGATTGATTATACCTAATCTTGTAGTGCGCTTAATAACATTGAAGTCCAGTGACCTTGCAGGGACAGTACAGACAGTTCTGACATGACACATACGCAACTGGATTGTGAAGGCCAAATGCACAATTATAAAGAGTCAGCATGTGGATTCAGCATCTGTGACTTCCTGCCTGTCACTGCTCTGTATATCCACATCCTCACATCACACCTGCCTCCCCAAATACTCCTCATTAGAGCTAAAATAGCGAATCGATATATTCATTAATCATTGTCAGCTATTAAATTTGATTATCAATTAATGGGAGTCCCTTTTTATTAAGTGCAAATTATCTGATTCTGCCTTATTATTAAGTATTATCTTTTAATGGTATTGGACAAAACAAGATATTTAAAGTAGTCATAGTCATCTCTGGGATTGGGAAATACTGAGACCTTTTTCACCATTTTCTGACATTTTATAGACCAAACAACTAATCAATTGATCAGGAAAATAACTGACAGATTAATTGACAAGCCCTGCTACTCAACAAATAATCAGTTTCTGGCTAGTGGCTCCTCATCGACCTTCAACTCTAACTTTTATGTCTCAGGATTGCAAACAGAGCTGAGCTAAAACCTAAGAATTGATACACAAATCAAAATTCATAGTGCAGGCGTGAGATACAGTTACTATAGGATGCTTATTAGTCAGGTGTTAAAAAGTGGCACATCAAAGATCATATTTATATTCTTGCAAAATAGGCAGTCCTACAATGTCATAAAGTTCACAAACCATGCCTCTTTTAATGGAGTTATTTGTATTTTTTGTGGAAATTAATTAAAAGTGAATTGCGCAATAAGCCACAATAACTTCCTCTATGTTACGACCCTCAAGCTCTCCGTTCCCACAAAGGTCACCACTGTCAAGACGGAGTTCATCAAAGTTGAAGTTGACACAAGGCGTTCATGCAGAGTCACTTCATCCCCGTGAGCGAATGCACTCAAATTGGCAATTCTATTAAACTAATAGGCTGTTTAACCGTTTTACATGCTGACCATGCCTTTAATGAGCATCTCCAAACAAGGAACCTTGTATGGAAGAAATTCATTATTGTTTAATCACCCGAAACCCAAACTCAGGCCTGGTGCAGAGAGGTGTAATCTAAAAAAATTAATTAATTAAAAAGTTGAGACTTCAGGCCAACTTCTGCTTAAAAAAAAAAAAATCAGTTCCTCTCGATATAGTCTCATGGCACAAATGTACATACAACAAAAATATGAATTTATACCACCAAACTGTCACCAAAGCCATCATAAAGTCACCTTCACATCACCAACATTACATTCTATGTATAGTCAGGCCACAAGATTAGTAAACTGGAAACGTTTACTTAATACTTCAATACTGAACTTGGGCGGCTGTGGCTCAGGTGGCAGAATGGATTATCCACTGATCGCAAGATTGGCGGTTAGATCCCCAGCCCCTACGTATGCCGAAGTGTCCTTGGGCAAGACTGAACCCGAAGTTGCTCCCAATGGCAGGCAGGCACCTTGCATGGCAGTCTGTCACCATTGGTGTGTGAATGTGTGTGTGAATGTGAAACACATTGTAAAGCGCTTTGAGTACCACTAAGGTAGAAAGGCGCTATGCAGACCATTTACCACATGCTGTGTCTTCGTTCCATCAAATTCCTTTGTGCACATCCGTTTATTGTACATCATACAAATAAACATGTTTGCAGCACTGGTCCCCTGTTACTGTAGCTTGACCCTATTTCACAAAGAGGTGAAAGGGAAAAGCCATTGCGACAGGAAAGCAGTTATTACTACCAAGCAACTGTTTCAGTGCATCAGTATATGAGGATCACGGGTCAAGGTTAATCAACCTTGTTATCATGTGCATGTTCTGGGATCAGTCGCTCGAGGCCACGAGAACAACAACCTGGTAGCCTTGTATAAGCGCCTGAGGCAGGGGGAGGATGGATCAACAGGAGTGAGGGTAAGGGGCAAGGACGAAGCCATTAAGTGTTGATTCTTCTCCCTATGTTCATCCATAGCTGCACATAAGTACATCGGGTTGTTATTGACTCAGTCTAAATTGACTTGGTAATTTTCTGAGAACCACAGCACCAACAAAGAATAATAATGAAGGGAAGACAGAAGCTTGTAACAGAGACAGACTGGGAAAGCAGGTAAAAAAGGAAAGGAAGGACAAAACTTATCAATAAGCAATTAATTCTAATAGGCAGTCTAGGAGTTTGGTGTATGCAAAATTAATCTTTGGTGCAACATCTGCATTGAAGCGTGTGATAGTGATCACCTCTGAAATAATCTCTTTTAATTTTGGTCAATGTAGTGTAAAGTAATGACTAATAAATACATAATTCTGCTAAATAGAATGAAATTAACAGATTTAAGCAGCAGTTAGTTGCTTTAATCTTTGGGTTCATTTAGAAAGAAAATGTAGCTGATTACCAACCTGTCAACCCATTTTTATCCAGTTATTTGAAATACACAGGCATGCATTGTCGAGCTGGAATGGTAACATGGGGAATATGTTTTATTTATTCCATGGCTATGCAGAAGATTCACTTTGAATTGGCCAGAGGGTGTGTATCCCTTTCAGATAACTGCAGAGTCCTGTTATGGTAATCTCATCATCATTCTTTCATATTTGATTCATTATTTAAATATTTCAAACTTGCTTATCTGTGCTTCACTGCTTATATAGTGTGACTATAATGAGATCTGCACTAGATTTCAAGGAATAGACTCTTTCGCCACTAAAAGTTCTGCCACCACTTCATCACATTTGTAAAAATGTTGTATGCACATAATGAGCTTCACACCAAATGCTATTGTACAATGAGAGAAGTACAGCATTTTAATTAGCTCGTCTTTGCTTTGTAATAGTTGCTCTTTTATTTCTCTCTCCATCACTGATAGCTCATTAATTGGCCTTTTTGCTATAGCTGTGCCATTTAATTAGAAGTTACAGTGTGTGGGAAAGAAAAGACTTTATCAAATACTTATGTGTAAAGTGGATGCAAACATCAGCGAACGCTGATTAGGTTGACTTTGCGTTCACAAAAAAAGGTGGAGGCTGTGGAGACTCTTCCAGGATGATAAACCCCCCCATCCATAGAGCACAATGGCTCACTGAATGATTTATTGAGTGTGAAAATTATGTGAATCAAATGCTACGACCTTCTCAGTCACCAGATCTCAACCCAATTAGACACTTATGGGAGATTTTGGATTGATGTGTTAAACAACTCTCTACCACCATCATCAAAACATCAAATGAGGGAATATCTTTTAGAAAAACGATGTTCACCCCCCCTGCTCTTTTTCTCCATGTCTTGTGAACGATTACAAATGTGCAGAGGACTCGCTGGAACATTTGCATGGATCAGTATTGGCCACTTTGTTTCTGTCTGACTGGATTCTTTTTCTGCACACACACAACATAAAAATAGTCAACCACACGGAGATATTTGCTGAATTTGAGAAAAAGTGTGTTATTTGATTATATATTATAATCACATCAGGTTAAATGTACAGCAATATAATGGTATGATATGGTAAATATTTGGTATATACATTCTATTATTGTACTTCTAAAAGTTTTTTTTTTGTTTGGTTTATTACTGTCCCCATCCACAGGATTGTTACGACAACGTTTCTCATTTATTGTCTATGCGAGCCGCACAAGACATTGTAGTAGCTTTGTGTGGCTCTTCGAGAGACGCAGTGTCACGTTCCCTGCTCCTCATTTGCATAAAGTAGAGGTCTCAGTTATTTTATGCAAATGAAGAGTTTCGAGCGTGATCCAACGCCTCTTCAAAAAACTTTTAAACTAAATGTTGTTAATATAAAATGAAGACAGATTTAGTAACTGCATAGCTGGATAGCTCAGTGACTAACACCCTGTCCTTGGCATGGAAATTGGTGGTTCAAATCCCAGTCAGGGTGCAGGTGTCCAGTGAGGACCCTTAGGCAAGGTCTTACTTATATACGTCGCTTTGGATAAAAGCGTCTGCTAAATGAAGTTGTAGAGTTATTCCACATCTCAGATGTTTTCAGAAGCACATTTTTATTGAGTGGTTTTGTATTAAAAGAAATAGTTTCCAAACAAGCCACCATGTTAGTTCGGTTGGAAATCCAGAAGCAGGTAGCCTCCGAGTGAAGCGTTGTCCAGTAGACACATATCATTAGTCATTTATGTTGTTGAATTTAAAACAATGAGGAATGTTAAAAGACAATCAAAATCAAAAAAAGAGAACTTCCTACTCATTTAATCAATGTCTCCATTTCCATTGCAAGGTAAATGGAAGTAAGGAAGAATAATACAAACTTTAAAATCAAAGGCAGTGTATTAAGCATGGAACTGCAAACCAATTAGCTTCCTACTTGTATTTTCTAAAGTTCTAGGTAATGAAATATGTAGGATCAAGTAATTATTTACACCCATTACACTTTGGCTTTCATCCAGAACTGATTTTTTTTTTATAGAGCAGCTTAAATTCTCACTTGACGAAGGTGAAATAATTTGGGCAGTGGTATTTGACACATTAAATCTTAATATTCCCATTTATAAACTTTCCAAATATATAAAACTTTGCAGTGATTTAAATCTGACCTGTCCAAACCATGAGCAGTGTGTTAATACTATCATGAAAAATCAAACTCTTCTTAGTCAAAGACTACGAAGAGTTTCTGTTCTTGGTCCAGTCCTGCTCAGTTATGTCTTGGAGCATGCCTTCAGATGTAGGCAGATGATACCGTTATATATGTATCAGGTAGAACTACTCTGTGAGTTTACACACAGCTGTTATGTCAGTTACAGTCCATAGTAGCATGGTTTGAAAACTCATGTCTCACTCTCAACATGTAGAAAACGGTCAGTTTGCTGTTTTTCCCCCAGGGCTCGATCATCGATTAAATCTAAAGATTAACAGGCAATGTACTGAACAGGTTCCAGAGGTAAAATAACTTAGATTTATGTGAGATTTTTCTGGGGATTTTTTAAAATGATCTCACTCGCTTGTTTTTTCCCTATACTGAGGCTCCAGAGAAATGACGAGAGCAAAGAGCAATCTTCAGTTCACTGCAGATTTATTGCCTCAACAAGGAACACAATAAATCAAGGTGCTCGAGTTCAACTGATGTTACAATTAAAATACAGTTCTTTAATACAGATCTGGAAGCTACCGTGTGCATCATACAAACCATCACTTTTGACGGACCTTAAGACGTCTCAGACTTTACACACAATACTGTGCTGAACAGTTTACAACTTTTCCTGCTAGTCATACATAAAGCTCTGTCCTGTCGCACAGCTGTGAAAGGGTCGCAGTGACCGATCTACACATTGTAAAGCACATTGAAAACCATCACTACAAGGTTATTCCATCTCAAATCATTGTAATTTTTGTACTCTGATGGCTGATTTTGTTTGTAACTGCATAGCTGGATAATTTGGAGAATTTCTGTATTATTAATATCAAAAATACTGATGTATTTCTTTTAAACTGTATGATTGATTAAAACATTAAGTCACACCTTATATAAAGATAAGACCTTTTTAGAGGTCAAATGAATTTAAATGACAGTATTTCTTCGCAATATGATGAGTACTTGGCCATCTACTCGCATTGAATAATGCCAAAATCAGCTTTCAGTTTTCTTCTCTGGATGATGAAGTACCCTTTTTCATGTCCAAATCTCTCAGAGTAAAGGCTTGTGAGCCTTCATTGCCTCCAAGCCCTCTGCCTGCTGATGGTGCACTTCATGTGAGACACTTACAAGAGAAGAAGTACATTTGGTTTTCTTCTCTTAATGATGAAGTGGCTGATTTGATCTGCTGACTGAAATTCCACTGCCTCCAAGTCTTTCACCTGCTGACACTAAGATGGACATGCCGCACACTGATGAGAAAAAATACCCCGATTTGACAAACAATCCCTCTCTGGATTTGACAACACTGATCCAAACCGTCTGAGCCTGCTGCCTCAGAAGGTTCCTCCACCTGCTGCTTCGCATGGGGGACACTCATGAGAACAAGCACCCAGGGTTTTCTTCCCTGGATGATGAAGTGGCCTGTTTGATGTCCAAATCTCTCGATGTAACGACTTATGAGAATCAGCTGCCTCTGAGTGCTTCACCTGATACTAAGATGGACATGTGCCACACTGGTGAGAAGAAATACCCAGATCAGATTTCCCTCTCTGGATTATAATGACACTGATCCAAAGTGTCCCCAGCTGTTGCCTCGGGAGCTTCCTCTGCCTTCAACTCTTCCGGCTCTGCTTCACATGGGAGACCCTCTTAAGAACAAGTACCCAGATTTGAAAAGATGGGGTTTCCACTTCTGGATAATGAGATGCCTGATTTCATTGCGCTGAAACCACTGACTGCTGTTCCTCTGCCTCCAAGTCCTCCACCTGCTGAAATTCCAAACCTTGTAAACAAGAAATACCTCGACCAGTTTCTTTTTCTGGTCTTGCTGATGATATACGAGCCATTGATAATGAAATAAATTAGAAAGCACATGCTTGCTTGTTCAAAAAAAGTGACTAGTGGTGAAAATTAAAGTCTTCTTGTGCCATAAAAACAAATCAAAATTGTTAGACACGGATTCAAAAGACTTGTGTCGACTCGTGGGTAATTCCATTACAAATGATCAGGGGCTTGGTGCTCGACCATTTCTAATTTGCTTGAAACTTTTTTCAAATCATAAACTATGGATATAGAAAATGGTATCTGAGAAATTTTAGATTGATATATGGAACACTTTGACATAATGTTTTTAAATTGCTGTTAAACCACTCATGCATTAATATTGAAGGCTATATTTGAACCACAATATCTCCCATATTGTACAAAACTACATGGTAAGTCTCCTCCAAACCAATGTTTATGACTGCAAAGTGGTCCAAATATTAAAAAATATGCCCTAATAAAAAATATATATTTTTCCAGTTATATTTGGAGAGCTGTTTTAAAACTCCAGAACTTTGTTCTGTTTTTAAATTCAAGATAGATAAAAGGGATTACGTGAAGTTCCATTTAGATAAACTCCAAACACAAAAACTTCCCTGCAGAACTTATAATGGATCCTGGCTAGCAATATTTTAAACTCAACCTGTAACAGGGCTCAGTTACATAGTCATGAATGAGCTGCTGCTCCTAGATGGTGTTTTGTGTCTTTTATGTATTTGTCGTTGAGGTTTATGTATTTCACAGGCCCACCAACACATGGGCAATGCCATGCATCGTACATCGCTACAAATTGTTGTATGTAGCATTGGTTCATGCTACATACTTGTTCATAAAGAAAGAAATGTCAAATAAAATACTGACAGTTAATTTACATAGAAGTTTTTGCAATTCCTGCAGCCAGTGGTGGAAAGGGGACTTTAAATTGACATCAGGAAATTACATTTGAAAAGAAAATTAAAGTTGCATATCTTGCTTTTCTGGGTATTTCACAGGCCTCATTGTCAACACTGTTCTCTACACAATGTAAAATCTGTAAAACCTCTTCACAGTGAGGTCTGTGTGCAAAGAGAAAATGTAATGTGTAAAATGTGTAAATATTATTTGCATTGTATACCTTCTAGCTCAGATGCTGACCTGAACAAAAATATATTGTTTTGGTCTCAAATCCTGAAAGGTTTCTAGATATATATTTTTCTCTGTGCACATTTCTGGACCAAAACAGAGATTTAAATTTACACAGGACCAGAAATTTGCTAGACATCTAGGTATGTGCTACCATTCTACCTACTAGTGTGTGTTTGTGTGTCCGCCTGCATACATGTGCATGTATGTGTGTGGTCTTACCTATTGTAGCTGTCTGCACCAAGAAACTAGCTGTCACATCTGATCAGGAAGCATATCACTCATGTTTTCCAGATTTAATTAGTAGAGCCTGGGCAAAGCTGCCCTTGGGAAGCCAGTTTTCCTTTTTCTTAATTGCTGCATTAATTAGATCAGAAAAGCACATTGTGTTCACCCACTTCAAAGCTGACATTACTGAAGCATCTTATGATTTTAGGTGTGTCTCTGCATGTAAATACGAAGAATAAGAGGAAAATAATTACACCTTCGAGAGGGTGGGGGACACAGGTTAGAGAGTGAAACCAAAGTCTAATCTACAAGTTCCTCACCAGCTACAGATGACAAGTTTAAATCATCATACATGTCCCACTCCGAGTCCATTTTCTTGAATCTGTTCTGTACCTCAATAAGCCATAACAAAGGCAAACCAACCATATGTTATGATTCTATTTCATTTGAGTTGTTCAGCATTCACAGATCTACACGTTTGCCATATCTAATCATGCTCCAAAACCCAAACAGAGTATTGAAAAGGGGATTACACTCCGTGAACCCACAGAGATAACAGCTCACACTTTGCTTGGGCCCATTACAGCCAGATGATAAAAGCCCACAAAAGTGCCAGGTGAAACCAGCTGGCTGCACACGCAGATCCTGCACACAGATTTCTGTTTAGCTTTTAACAAGCAAGTTAAAATTTCCCGTACACTACCTCCAGCACATGTTCTTGCTATAAATATATAAATATAACCTCCTGTCAACCATATCGTCTTCTCCTATGATGTACATGTATAATAATACTGCAGCTGCAGGTTTCCATGGTAAAGAAATCATATTTAGTAGTGCTAAAAAAAAATCCATATCATCACTTTATGACTATAACTCAAGGCTGAGCTTTACACAACAACAAATGAGAATGCTTTATATAAAAAGTTTAGTGTCACAGCATTCTAACATATTTGTTCTTTCAATTCAGTGCTCTTACAGGATTTTTTTTTCTTGCAATGATCATGCTTCATATGAGGGTTATTTTTTTCAGTTTTGTTGTTCAGTCTGATTTTGTCTAAGCCTGCAGCAGATCTGTATGCCAAGGAAGGTCCAGAGGAATAGTTGCTACACCCTGAAGTAATAGAAGACCTCTAGCACTGCTTCAGGGTAGCAAAGTCAGTCTGCAACAATGACTGTATATAAAGAAGGACAAATCCTCCATGACGTTACTCACAGGTTTGCTTAAGAGTGGTTATGAAGCTCAGTTTCATGGCTCCGGTTGTTGCCATCTTGGTAATGTCTGACTCCTGACTGGTCAAAAAATGGCCAAAGAGATGTCCTACATTCACTCATAGTGGCCACATCCTTAATTATGCATAATTTTAAGCCTTAAAATTAAACGGGTGACTTGTATAAAAATAAACCTCTTGTACAGCTGTCATGAATAGAGGAATTAACTATAGAGACCAAAACCGTTTCTGTACCACGCTGTAAACATGTTTATTTCTGCTGTAAAGTTAGCTATTTTAACATGAGGGTCTATGGGGATTTTTTAGCTTTTGCAGTGAGCCTCAAGTGGCCATTTGAGGAACTGCAGACTTTTGCCTTCATTTCCCATCCAAATAAAATGATTGCCCCGTTGTTCTTGTAGGGAATCGACAAATTACTAGTTGAAGATAACCTAATACATAATATATTTTTCAGGTAGTAGGAAAGCGCAAGTGGATTTTTATAATATGCTCATATTTGTTATCTCTTCTGAGTACTTGACTTTATTCTAATGCTTTTCCTCTTTCTTTTCTTCCCCTGTATTAAATATGGGTAAAATGGAGGCTTAAGACATGCCTCAGTGCTCTCACAGCCTTATCACTCATCCTGGAGCAAATTAAGCTCATTATAATCCATTAGTGAGTGTCTTAGGGTTCCCTGTAGGCTGAGGGGAAGCATCTCTCATCTCAAACCTCAGTGAAAGGCTGGTAGCCTTCAGAAATATCATAAAGCCTAATATTTTCCAAAATTGCTGGTGAGGCTGTGGGAGCAGTGTCACTAGACTGCAAAAAGCATCATCTATTGAATAGTGGGACCAGATGGATGATAAGAGTTACAAGCACGTGGTTAAGTCTATTGTGTGTACATGCCTGTCTGAGACTTAAGAACTGGAAAGTAACAATTTTGCACCAAGACATCCACACAGAGTGGATAAGAGAGTCGCCTCTCTGATGTGTTGTGGACTTACATGTAAAACATGAGCTTCCAGCTGTCCTTCACACATACCCTTATAATTGACTCAATTAGCAATCCTCACTGTCCCAATTCTCAAGCCCAGGGACTGGTGGGAAATATGTTCAAGTTATTCCATCTAAACCTTTGCCCGCCTACAAAGGCAGACTGCCTGAAAACTGCCAAGAAATTAGTCCCAGCGCTGCGATCAAGCTACAGCTCAGCTGGAGAGAATAAGTGGAGATCCAACAGTCTTGTCATGTTCTATTTTATACTCCCCTACCCTCCTCTTCTCATACTTCTCTCACTCGTTTAAAAGTGCGCCATGCCTGTAGCTGTCTAATGCAATGCCTCATTATCAAGTTCACCCCCCATCTCCATCTCCACTGTCAGTGTATTCATCACACAGCAGGCCCTATTGCCTGTTAACACGGATGTACAATTGGAGAAATGTGGCTCAAACTCAGTCTTCCCATTAAATTGCCTTTCACAGGTTATTGGAGATCAGTGCTTTCGCCAAGAGTGTAGACAAACTCTAGTAATCTTGTAACAAAAAATTGGCAAAAAAAACAAAACATACTCGACGTAAAATCCAAACTTACACCAAATACTTTAAAGGATACAGTTGCTGAGAGAATTTCAATTGTGATATTTGCAAAGAGAGCATTAAACATACATTATACAAGGTACATTTTTACTATAGCCTACAGGCTAGACCGTTAAAACTGCCTTGAAAAAGGAACAGTTGAGTTAAGATGAATAAAAAAAGAATGGGCAACAAATCCTTCTCCAGCCTGAAAAATATAGTATGTAATAGCAAGTACTGCTTTAAATAAGTCAGGGCTTACATTCCTTTCCCCTGGTATACATTAGTTGC
>OMNN01097183.1:0-12192 GCA_900302755.1 Chromis chromis
ATCAATTAGTAGATAAATGTTGATAACTGATCATTTTTCAAGTATAAATGCTTAAGATCTTTTTATTTATTTTTTTATTTTTTTACATTTGTGGTTCTTTGGTGTCAAGACTTAATGCTTCTCTTCATCATATAGCAATGTTATTATCTTGGGTTGTCAACTGTTGGTCAAAAAACAAAATATAAATATAAAAAATTGAGCTGCAGAAAACTGCAATGTGATTTTTCTCATTTTCTGACACCTTATAAACAGAAGAATTAATAATTTAATTCAGAAAATATTCTGCAGAATAATAAAGTACAGCCACATATTTAATATACTTGAGTAAAAGCATCAATATAACAATGTAAAAATGCCCTGCAATAAACCTTCATGAAGGCTGTAATGCTTAGTTTGTGATGGAACTGTTTAGCTGTAATGTCATTTTGCAGGACGTGGTTTATGCTGATATGTATTGCATTATATATGAGATGCGTTTCTGTTATTTCGCCTCCACTCACAGATATAAATCAGCTGGACAAAATGGCAGAAACGCCTGTCAGGATAACACAATAAACTTCTACAGCACAACAGTGTGTGTGTGTGTTTGTGCGTGTGATATGGATCATTGTAAACAACACAAACTTGTATTTAATGACTGGTGGCTGTAACAAAAAGGAAAATGTACTGCATGTGTTTACCAATACTGGTAAGCTGTAAAAAGATGAAATTTATGTTTATCATAGCATCTCTCCCACCTGCTGCTGTTTTCAGTGTTGGATCTGATGCTTCTTCTACTGCATGCACTATGATTAACCTGGTTTCTTCACTCTTGTACATAACAGGCAGCAAAATTAAATGTCTTTTTTGTTAGCAAACTGTCTTGTTGTAACGTTGTATATTTGGGATGCAAGTAATTCATTTTTTCACTGTTCATTTATTTATGGTAAATGGCAAATGATCTGCACTTTTCTACCTTAGTTGTACTCAAAGCGCTTTACAGTGTGTTTCGGATTCACCCATTCACACACCAATGGCGACAGACCTTGCAAGGTGCCTGCCTGCCATTGGGAGCAACTTCGGGTTCAGTGTCTTGACCAAGGACACTTTAGCATGTGGAGGGGCAGGGGATCGAACCGCTAACCTTGCGATTAGTGGACAACAAGTACTTGATCAATCAAGTACTTGTCTGGCCTACACACACTGTAAATGCTGCTATTTATGGGTGTTTATATTTATATTGCTCTTATTTTTACTGTTCTTTTACCTTATTTTTTTAGTACTTAGTTTTTTTCTGATTACTGTACACAGACAGCTAAGATTCACCAGAGTCAAATTCCTTGTTTGCAAACTTGGCCAATGACATTGATTCTGATTCTAAAATGTTAGAAAATAGTTAAAAATGTCAAAGAGTGTTTCCCAAATCCCAAGATGACGTCCTCAGATGTCTTGCTTTGTCCACAACCCAAAGATATTCAGTTTACTGTCATAGAGGATAAAAAATAATAAAAATATTCAAATTTAAGAAGCGACAATTAAAGAATTTTGACTTCCTTAAAAAAAACAAACCTCACGGCGATTAATTGCTTACCAAAATAGTTGTGGATTAATTTGGTTGACACCTAATCCATTAATTATTGCAGCTCTGTTGTATACATGTTCTTAGATATTGCTTCTGAAGGAAACCCTGATCTCACTGAGACGTCCTCTGTAAATATGGCATAATGATCTTTCTAAATCTAAGCTTAGAATTGTGATATTTCGTCAAAATCCCTTTATTCTACATGTCTCATCTGCATTCCACAGCACAACCAAGAAGTTATGAGTAACTCGGCCGCAACCAACAGTCATGTGTCAAAAATTCAAGGACTTTTTCGCTAAACTGGGCTGAAGTGCAGGCTGTGTTTACACAAAGCAGATAGGAGACTAGTATGGAAGCCAATGTACAAACAAATATAAGCAATAAAACATCTATAATATGTGCAGTCACGATTTTTTTCCAAGTATTGCTAACACCTGTGGGCCCTTGGTGTCTATTGGACACTTTTTTTTTTTTTTTTTTTTTTAACTTTTTTACACTGTACAGAAAACATTTTTGAGTTTTCTCTACTTTTAGCCACAGTTCTGGTGTTTTGATAGAGCAGTGAAAAATGAGCCCAAGGCAAGTAAAGCCCAGAAACTGCAGGGGATTCAGAGGTTTAAAGGGGAAACGAAGCACTCAGTCAAGTCTGCATAATTCCCTACATGTATTTCCAGTCTATTCCCTTTGGAGAGAAGACAGAAAAGAATCTTCTTTTTCCTTTTATATGTGTACATTTCTCGTGTTAGTTATTTACCTTCTGATCAAGTTACAACAAGGTTACAATTTCATTTAGCTGACGCTTTTATCCAAAGCGATGTACATAGGTAGGTAGGCGGGGCAGCATTAAGGACCTTGCCTAAGTCCTCACTGGATACCTGCACCCTGACAGCGATTTGAAACACTGATCTCCCATGCCAAGGTCTGGGGTGTTAGTCACTGAGCTGTCCAGCTGGTCAGAGTGGAAACACATGTAGTGAATTATGCTGATTTGACTGAGTGCTTCATTTCCCCTTTAACACATAACAGTGAATCAAAGCATATAAGTCTTGCTTGTTCTGTGTGTAAAATCTTAATCAGACATATCTGTAACTGTAGCTATGACAGCAATGTTGTGGAGTACAAGTAAGTAATGTTTCCCTCAGAATAGCAGCAAAGTAAAAGTATAAAGTAGCATGAAAAGGAAATACAAGCTGGACTACAGTGCAATACTTGAATTAATACAGTGCATTGTTGCAGACCTTTTTACTTTTGACAAACTAAATGTTTAATAACTGTCTTTTAATGTGTACTCTTGCCCTTTACTAAGCTTGGAAAAAAAGGTTGTACTCACTGTGCACCTGCAACCTGGAAAAACCTCTAAAACTAGACTATTTTTTATCCTTTTAAAAGTTAATTTCATTGTACTTACAGCTGTTATTGTTTTAGTTGCTTCAAAAGTTGTTTTAAAACTTTAAATGTTCTAAATAAATGTTTTTTTCTATATTTAATTGCTATCAAAGTGTGTGATTCTTTCTCAGCTACATTGTAAATGAGGCCTCCATACCTCAACGCACCCTGAATTTTAATAAAGGTTAAATGACGAAGTGACTTTCTAACTGAGACACAAGAGAGCTTGAAGGTAGATTAAACCGCTATCACAGTATAACAAAGACACCTCAGTATAAAAGGACGGACAGGGGCGTCATCATAAAGGTCACATCTGGCAGATGCTCTGAAAGGTGATTGAATTTCGAAATTAGCTGTAAAGTCACACCAGGGCCAGATCCACATATTGGAAGTAACCTATTGGGATAAAGGTTAAGTAAAGGTTCTGTGATAAAGCAGTAATGAAAAGGGGGAATAGCACTGGACAGAAATTAAAAAGAAAGGCCACGACTTCTTTACAATCTGTCTGACATTTTTTACAACGTTATATTAATTCATTACAACTACAAATTACTTTTTTGGAGTACAAAACAGCTCAGTCATGTGAAGTTCAGATGAAAATAGCGCTTTAACTACCAGGCTAGCCACGGAGCAAAGTACCGTCCATAGCCGCTACTTCTTAAAAGGTCAAAAGCTAGCAAGAAAAAACCCTATATTTAGGAATTACTACACGTTTTTGTACATTTAGTTAACTTAACTGACTATTTTAGTGTCTTTAATTTAGTTTACAGCTCTAAAAAGGACAACACACACACAGTACTACTTCGTAATCCAACACAGTAGTATCAAGGTCATCCCCGGTAGTTACAGACTCGGTCCCTCACCGACAAACCGTTTCCCAGTCTCACCTGAGGACTGTAGGCGGCAGGAGGAGCAGAGCCCGTCAGCTTCTGGGTGAAACCGCTGAATTTGTAGTACATTTTCCTGTTGAAGGACGGGGAAAAGGTGTTCTACACAACAAAATCAACCGGTAAGGGCCTTCCTGCTGCGCCCGTCGACGGAAAGTGACGTAGCCGGAAGGTGCCTCAGCGCTGCCTGTTTAAAAATAGAGTGGTGACCCGGAGGAGGAATTTTAGGCAAATATTTTCTAAACAAGAGGTGCTGTTGGGTATTTGACCTATCGGGTTAGCCAAGCAAAGCAGTCTTTACATTTTAACCTCATAATTACACCAGTTTCAACTCAATTCAGGGTAAAATGAATGTAAAATGTGAAACACTGTCCTGTAGGTAAAGTCAGGTCAACCCAGTTTCTTTCTATACTTAGCCCATGTTCCATATTTATGTCACAGTTAGTGCAGACAGCTAGACCAGTGGTTCTCAAACTGTGTGACTTGGAATTAGTGTAGTTTATGATGTTTTTAAGGACCCAAATTATATGTACATGCGTGCCTTGGAAATACTTCTTCAATTATAAGATAAGATAAACGTTATTGATCCCTCACCAGGGAAGTTCACATGTTACAACAGCTGGATACAGATAATATGTATATGACATAGTGAATTTACATATTTATAAGTACAGCTATGACATGGTAAGTTTAAATATGGATATGTATAGATATGAATTTACATATGTACAGTATCTAACAGTAACTTGGGTAACTGACCCTTAATAGCCATAAATAGTTCACTAGAAGACATGCAGGTGTTGGCGAAGAGAAAAACTTTACCCATAACACTATATTCCAAATAAATTACTAATAATAATCTGACCAAATTTGCTGTCTATGTTGCTGACAAAATACACAGAAAGTTCTGATTGCTTATCTAACTAACTATCTAACTTAGAGGCCACATTCTAGGTCAATGGAGGCATTATGCTTGTGTGCAAAAGAGGTGAAGGTTTTATTTTACAGTGTTTCTCCATTCATGTGAGACTTAAAGTGACAAAACAATACAAACAAATAACTTACAAGAAAAAATAATTTCAAAATTAATCCATAGTTACGCCAAAAAACAAAAACAAAAACACCACAGAATCACCTCCACAAACTCTGTTCTTTATATATGGTGCTCAATTCACACCTTCATCATTTCAGCCCTACCATCATAGAGCATGGTGACCTATTCTATAACCTTGATGCAAACAAAACTGAACACAACATCACTGTACACACTACAAATGTGTTACCATTTCTAAATGTCTCCTTTAGAGCTAAACATTTGAAGTCACGAATGAATGATGCCTTTTAATGCAAAAGAAACATTCATCAAAACAGAAAAACCCCTCCACTTGGTCTGGCCCAGTGATGTCACTCACCAATACCATAAATCCAGGAAGTGTTCAGCCGGTTCCCTCCAAAAACAGTAGTCCTGCATGGTGAGTCAGAACACAGTAATAAAG
The DNA here is from genome assembly GCA_900302755.1 of Chromis chromis. Taxonomy (NCBI): domain Eukaryota; kingdom Metazoa; phylum Chordata; class Actinopteri; family Pomacentridae; genus Chromis; species Chromis chromis. The sequence goes on from OMNN01097183.1 coordinate 5,331, forward strand.
AAAGGTAAGTATGAATGAAGGAACAAACAATTACACCACATTTGACCTGTAACTTAAAGGATAACTGAAACTAATTAATGACTGTGTGTTTTACTTTAATGATGGATGTAAACTGTAGCATAATATTAACACAAACAAGCCTGGGATAGTTTGTGCTGCAATGTTACATTAGCACGGTTCAATTAAAGGAAAATACACATGAGGAAAACAGTATTGTGTAATGTGTAGAATGAAAATGTCATGGGATAGTTACACACTATAATGTCACTGCACAATAAAATAATATACAATTAAATAATATCACAATGTTTTTGATCAGTTTGATCATATTGCATTCTGAGGACTTTAACATATGATTGGAATGACACCCAGGCCTAATGATGCCATTGATCAATACTTTTCTTTTTTCTCTCTTTATTGAGTGCACAATTGAACATGAAGCAGAGTCTTGATAACAAAACGCCAGGGCACAGGGTCAGTATTCAAATAAAGGCATTCAAAATTAACAGTTACAACATCCTGACAATTTAACAAGCATTTTTATGAATATTGAAACTTAGTCAAGGTCCCCATTCTTTCTGTTCTGACTTAAAAACCCAAACAATAAAGAAAAACCAGCCATAAATATATCATAAGTAAACATTCAGTTTTTAATATAGTACCAGTGCCAAAATAAGTGAGGCACACATTTCGCATGCTCTGTCCAAACAGACCATGATACACTGATATCATTAAATCCTTTAAGAAAATGTTTCACAAAGTAGAGTTTGTGTAAATGCTTTAGGGATGTGAAAATCTTAAAGAACAATACTCAGACACTGAAAATAGATGATAGAGTCCAATAATTCTGAGATTGCAACACTTTAATCTGACAATTTTTATGGCGCAATTTGCTTTGTTCCAGAAAAAAAGGTAAATAAAGACATTTAAAACAATTACTGCACTCTGACAGGTTTTACTGGCTTACTTATTAAAAGGAAACTTGGCTAAGACAATTTATGAAGTATGCTTTGGTCCCATTCTTTTGTGTGTGTGTACAATAAAGCAAAACCAGTTTTATAAGTATCGTTAATAAACATAGAAACCTCTTGTCGCCGTCTTTTGATATAGTATCAGTGCCAATATTAATAAGGCACAGTTTCAGCCACAAAGAACATCATACATTAATATCATTCCTAAATCATTTAGGAAAAGGTTTTACACAGTAGAACTTGTGTAAATGCTGCAAGGACACCTTTATCTTGCTGATGATGAGATATTAGTGAGGCAACATCCAAACCAGATAACGTTGATTTGTTAAAGTACATTACAAAAACAAAACAAATTTACTTCCTGCAGTTATCAATGAGAAAATGTGATGTAATTACTTTGGCATTGTGCATCCTTCCTATCATTAATATAAGAAAAAGCTATGAATTAGCTGTTCAAATTAGAATTGTAACTGTACTTTTGATACTTATAGTGCATTTAGCTGCCGCTACCTTATTTTATGTGCACTTTATGTGGCCTTAGTCTGTTTAGTTTTACAGTAAAATATTAACTAATCCCTCCTTAAATCACATTTATTGATAGTTCGTGACTTTGTTGTAAAACTCTGCTTTCCCTTGAGTGCTCATAATTATGACTATGATCACAAGTTGTTAAATGTTAATCAAAATATGATTCATTTTTTTGTTTTGTTTTGTTTTTTAAATGAAAAGGTCGCTGTATTTTTTCCAGCCCTGGATAGCACCTGCGGATGTTCCCCTCAGGCTGTAAACACACTTCAAATGCTTCGGCAATCGGAAGTTTTACGAAGCAGTCATGATGAAATGCAAAACAGGATCATGAAAAGTCCTTCGACCTCTTGTGGAAATTACGCTTTTTGGTAAATTAATGAGTTCTTAACTGCGGAGAAACTTTGATCCACAACAAAGGGCAATTCGTTTTGCATAAATACAAAAAATTAAATGTCAAAAATTACCTGCTTTTTTAAACCAAATATTATGTTACATTTCTATGGCACAATGTGTTTGTTGAATATATGTTTACATCTCTCCATCTAAGGCTGTGTTAACTTGTATTTTCTAGGTGTCTTGCTGCGTGCTGGAGTGGAGCCTATCGTATTGTGTCTTGCTGTGTTCATTGAAGAGCTTTTCAAAAAAAACAGTTTACAAGTGCTCTTGACTGCCTTTGAGAGCGACTGAATCACAAAGAAAACACTGCAAAGTAGCTAAAAGCTGCAGAAAATAGCTCTAAACTGGTAAGTGGTGTAAGGTGAGTGCATTTTTTTGTTGCCATGAGTGCAAAGATTTTATTATGTATTTTCCTAGGAAGTCAGGAAAATGTCAGTTAGATTTATTCAACAAATGTTAAAGCCTGATACACATGAATTTGGTGCACTACGTCCCTAATAACACTGATTTGTATGCTGCCATGTGGGGTAAAGTGGCAGACAAGCCATGCTGTGGACTTTGTTGTTTTTGGTCATTCAGTCCATTACTTAGGTTTAGACTGACATATCTGTTGGATTTATTGCCATGACAGTTTGTACAAACATTCATACTCCCCAGAGGATGAATCATATGACTGCCATGACTGTAGTAATCCCCCTAATGTCAAAGTTTCACCCATCCTTCCATTTGCTTTATTCTATGGAGGAAGCCAAAGGCAGGGTACAACCTGGACATGTCACCAGTCCCTTAAAGGGTCTGTGAAAACATATCTTCAGTGAGACAGCTGAACATTCGCTGGATTGATTAACTGTCACAATATTTTGTATGTATCATTCATGTTTTCCAGACAAAGAATTGTTGTTTTAGTGATTCCTTAACTTTTCCCCTGGTGCCAGGAGGGTGGCATTTGTGGTTTTCAGTAAAATGTCTCAACAGCTATTGGCTAATTTCATGGAGAGTGATTAACTGATTAGATTTTGTGAGGTCAAAGTGACTCTGAACTTTGACCTCACAAAATACATCTTTGACTGTAACTCAAGGGTTCTATATATGACATAATTTAGCACGTGTCTAATATGCTAAAACAATTATTTGATAACAGTTATATCTAAAAGGTCAAAGGTCAACTTCACTGCAGCATCATAATGTTCCACCAAAACACCTCTCTGGCTTTTATTTAATGCATAACTCACCAACAGAAGAGGATATTGTGACCATATTTCAGTTTTGATTATATAAACAGATAAATATTGCTGACACTGATCTTCCCTTGCGACCAGAGGATGCTGAGGTCAGCGAGGAGAGAACCGTGGGCACAGCGCTCCCCATCCTCCAAGACGTCTACACGAGGCAGGATCATGGAGGACCCCCACCAGTCCAGCAATGCTTAAGCCGCCGCCTGCACAACATCAAGGTAAACACGGTGAGACTCATGCTCAGGACTGTGAACTCCGACATCAGATCTAAATCCAAATCATAGCAGCTCATCTCAAACAGCAGCACAGTGGCACAATGTAAATGTGTTTATAACATATAGACGCTCTTGTGCACAAACATACAAACACATGACTGCAACTGTGTTTTGTTGTTATTGCGCAGCCTTATGGAACAGTCATTTTGCATTTCAATGCCCATACTGGATGTGACAAATAAAAACTCTTGCCTGGATGCCCACCTTAAAACCCATTGTGACTGTGCAGACCTTTTGTTCTGCTGGGTTGAAGATGAGTGTGAAGCATCTACTGGAATCATACACTGATCTTGTGTTGGCCCCCCTTATGTGGTCAAAAATGCTCTGAACCATTGGGCATGGACAAGAGGACCTCCCAGGGTGTCCTATGGGGTCTGGCACCAGGATGTTGGCAGTGGATCCTTTGGGTACTCTGGCTTGTGGAAGTGGGTCTCTGTCAATCAAACTTGTTCCACTGCATCCTGTTGATGCTTGATCAGAATGGGGTCTAGGAAGTTTGGAGGTCAAATCAACATCTTGGGCGATTGTCATGTTCCTCAAGATGTTCCTGATTGATGTTTTTGCCATGTGGTGGGGTGCATTTTCCTGCGGGGGTAGGCCAGGCCGGTCTCATCAACACGGATGGCAAAATCCAAGGTTTTCCAGCAGAACACCACATAGTACCAATATGATCAATGTTATTCACTTCACCTGTCAGTGGTCATGATGTTGTGGCCGATCGGTGTAGATGCTCTTATGCATGAACATACAAACACATGACTGCAACTGTGTCTTACTGCTATTGCACAGCCTTGGAACAGTCACTTTGCATTTCAATGCCCATACTGGATGTGACAAATAATAACTCTTGGGTGCCCACCTTGAAAACCACTTTGACTGTGCAGACCTTCTGTGCTGTCGGGTTGAAGATGAGTGTGAAGCATCCACAGGAATCCTACATGATAACTTCCATTTCCCCCCAAAAAATACCCTTAACATCTTTTATTAAGTTTCTTCAAAGTCTTCACTCCCTGTATGCACAAGCAAGAATGTTCTGTTACTTTCACAAAACATACGAACATGAGAACTTTAGTTTATGATGAAACACCTCCCAAATAACTCCTGGCAGCAGCTCCTGAGCTCGGTGAGAGAAGTGTTTGAAAAGTCCAAACCCTGAGAGCAGCGCTGCGGCAGTTTTCGAGCCTGTCGATTTGCCCCTGTAGCAGTACTTTGTGAGCCAGACTGAGTGCATTACTGCTTCACCCCTGTGTGAATCTGATGAGCGCACTGAATGCCTTTGCCAGCAGGCTCAGGTGTTGCTCACATTCGATGTAAGGTCCCATTGCTTACAGGAGGTTTGAAGAGTGCGTCATGACATGAAGACTTTTGAATTTTAGCAGGCTCCAGCTACCAAAAAAATGCCTTTATCTCATCTCTGATTACACATTGAGGTTATTCTATGTGGCATTAATTAATTTAGCTGATTAAAAATGATGCTTTAGGTTGCAAATAACAATATTCTAACACTGTAAAAGCAGATATTGGACCATTTTTAGGATTTGTAATAACATTCGCAGACATTTTGCACAGAGTAGTTTTATTTAAAAAAGCTCACACATTGATCACATTAATTACAACTCCAATGATGAAAAAAGTTGTGATTGATAGTTTCAATCAGGCCAGACCAAAATCCACTGGGTTCTAAACTATGCTACATGATTTATGGGTTATAAGGTAGGTAATAAAATATTGATTTGATTTAATTTCTGTGGCAGCCAAACTACCTTTAAAAAAAGCACACCAATAACAACAACGACAAGGATACATACTAAACTCATACAGGACTCATTAACTGTTTAATTTCCTTTTGCAACAGAGGAGCGGGATCTGTGCTCATTTGTGTGCAAAAAAAAAAAAGAGGACGGTTGATGGCAACAGGAGGAAGAGGAGAGGAGATGCAGAGAAAGACTGTTGTGTGGGAGAGGTGTTGACTTGTTTGTTTGGATCATGTGTCTCCTCAACAAATCGTATCATTTTTTTTCTGGCAAAGCGCGGACTGTGCAAACATGTCTGAATCACGAATGTCAGAACCATCATCTGTGACAGCCTCTACTGTTCTTTTTTTTCCCACACCACTTTTTTTTTTTTTAAAGCTTATCCTGTGATGTGATATTCCCAATAATCATAGAGAAGAAGAAAAAAAAAAGTGGTGTTTGCCAGCCAGGAGGTGTGTGTGGATTTAGACTATTTGTGTGCACACAAATCAACCAGCGTTATGATTGACAAGTTGGAGGATGAGGTTGCCTTGGAGATGCAGAAATACAAAATGCCTTACATTCACTCGACAAATGGAGAAGCAATATACACTCCATCTATTCATTCTTTGTGCTCTCCACATTTTTTTCCCTTTTTGTTCCATAATCTTTCACCATCCATTTCACACTCCATCTGCCCGGTCATATCTGATGTTATTGTCTGCCACCTCCTAGCTCTCACTGACCTCTCTCCATATGTCATTAACCTTGGCTAAAGCTCTTCCTGCACACCAAAGCCCTCTGTAACCCCTTCTCCATCCCCACTTTGCACTCGCTCACCCCTTCTCTTTTATTTCGCAGGTTTAACAGGATGCATCTAGGTCACACATCAGCCTTGTGTAACTTGTACCATCTGGGTGCAAAGCTTTGACAAAGTGATGGCCTGGACGAATACAAACATCGCACTCTCCTTGCAGCCATCTCTGCCAGTAACCATGGAGATACAGTGTAAACAGCAGCAGAACTGGATTGACTGCACCTGGGTGTGTGTTAAATAAATAATTATTTGTGTGTTCCTTGTTAGTCTGTTCAAATTGTGTGTGTTTTTCCCCCCTAGGAGGCAGGAGCAGAGCATGCTGGCTGAAGGAAAGATCATCAATAACACCAGGCAGCAAATAAAATCAGGTGCAGGAAAAAAAGAATCATCATTATTTCACAATGGGATCCAGTGACTTGATTTTTGTTTGGTATAAATGCAAGGCTTCTTCATTGCAGCATCTCTTGCGAAAGGCTGCGCGCGTATCTGGCAGAGCGCATCTTGAGTTCGTGGTAGCACTGCACGAAACTGTGGTAGATGAAGGTGATGGGCAGAGCCAGGAGCACGATGCCGCTCACCACGCACATCCCCCCGAGCACGCGCCCCCCAACAGTCACCGGATACACATCCCCGTATCCCACCGTCGTCATGGAGATGATGACCCACCAGGCAGCCGCCGGGATGCTGGCGTAGTCGTGGTTCTGCGTTCCCAAGTCCAAGCCGTGCTCCAGGAGCTGGGCCAGCGCGCTGTATATCGCCATGGCGACGCACACAAACACCATCAGCATCACCATCTCCCGGTAGCAGCGCCGGAGCGTCAGCCCCAGAGTCTGCAGGCCCAGGAAGTGTCTGGCCAGCTTCATGAGCCAGAACACCCGCATCATGCGCAGCACCCGCAGGAACACTC
>OMNN01097184.1:0-12331 GCA_900302755.1 Chromis chromis
GGGCTTTATCAGGAAAAAAAAAAAGCAATTTAGCCAGTGTCGGAAAATGTTATAGGATTAATAAAATGCATGAGAGCAGCAACATTTTGCATTGAAGAGGCATGATGGGAAGCCCGTCGTATGCTTTCAGCTCTGCAATTTTCGGAAGGGAAACGCATTTTGTCATTACAATGGCTGAGCAGTGCACGATGAGCTCTGTAATGAGCAGTGGAGCAGCTGGAGTGAGTGGCCCGTACATGGTTTTTTGTATTTTAGTTATAGCAGACACTCGAGTAAGAAAATGGAAAATAGAAAAATTGGGTAACAATTTTTCTAAATCACGACGCAGAAATGAGCGATAGTGAAACCTAAAAGATGACGGCTCTTGTCGTGGTTTATGTAGGGGAAAAAAGCAGCGTGCACATGCAAAGCGACATGAAGAAGCCGGAGCATATAAAGAGATCACAGAGAGGAAGGGCAGCGACTGTGCAGCTGTCACGGGGTTTTAGATGTGTGTTTCACCACCGGGGGAGCCGCAGCGGTGAAGACTCTTGACCGGGTAAAGCGATAGTCGGGTCAGAGCCACACAGATGGAAGTAACACTCACTAGCCACCGTCGCAAGGGCTGAGAGGTGGGAGGGGAGGGCTTTCTTTGTAGCTATGAAGAGCAGCAACAGCGTTTTGAAGTGGATACAGGCAGTTACTGAGAGGCTCGGTGCAGATTGAGCAGAGGCGGGGTGCAGCATGGAGGAATGTAAGTCAAAGCTGGCTGCAGGGGCCCAGCCAAGAGGGAGTTGGAGCGGTGCAGGCAGGAGATGAGGGCGCAGGCAGGCAGGAGAGCTTTTGTTTCTCATCTGTCTTCAACCTGAGGACTGAGAAGAAAAACGCAGAATGTTTTCGATTTTAACCCGAAAGCCTCTCGCTGACGCATGATGAATGAAGTGTTGGGGCTGCTGTGCGCTGACATGCTAGTTTGGATCCATGTTGTACAGGTCACGGCTTGATTTTTCTAAAAAAGCTTCAGCCAGCAGAAGCACCAGTCCGGCGCTGCTACAGTAAATCTTTACGGTCAGAGATCACAACGCCTGTAGGCGCTTTCAATAAAAAAGTCTCAGTAAAAGACAAATGCTCCTGCTGAACATGTCTTAAGGGGGATGGACAGTCCATCAGACGCCGCCCAACAAATGACTTCACACACTTTACAACCAGGATCAGTGGAAAACCATCGATCACCTCACTGGTGTCTCTTCTTTGCAGGAGATCATTGTGCAAAATTCAACAGTTAACTTTATTATTTAAGAATCCTCCTCTTCGTTTTCTGAAGATTTTTATCAAATAAAACTGGAAGATGATTTCATCTGTGTCCTTTGTGAATAATGTGGAACGCATTACTTGTTTTTCCCCAATCTGTGCCTTAAACTGTGCCAAGAAATTCCCCTTGACATGAGTGAAGAGCTTATACGGGGAGCATTTTTGCCTGATAATAAATGCCACTGAGAATTCCTAAGTAGGTTTAAATTCCACAAATCTACTGTGCACTGAAGTCTACATTTTAGCATCAACCCCCTTTTATTTCCCCAAGTTATCAATTGGTTTATCACCATTTGTCCCCATAATACTCAAAGATAAAGGAGTGAGCTGCTATCAGCTCCACAGCAGGATACCTCTCATGTCCTCTGTTGTAGAGGGCTGACTTTCCTTTGTACTGGCACTGTTGTAATGAAGCAGCAATGGGAGCGTCTGGCAGACGCCTCAGGCCAGACCGGTCCAGTGAAAGCAGATCTGTGAGGAGATAGGGCTCAAACAATCATCGCTGAATTGGGAATGTTGAGTGAAGAAATTTCTTCCACTCTATTTCTCTCAACAGAGTGACACTCACCACACCAAAGCCACTGTAGGGAGCCACTGGTTACCAACGGAGGCCAAATTTCAGTGCAGCACAAGGCTGTATAGGCGCTTCAAAAGGGACTGAGCCAAAACTGAAGCAGATGTGTGTGGATTTTAAAGTTTTAGACCACCGAGCGTTTGGGGGGTTCTCCACCTAAGCTAACCTCCTTTTAAAGTGCAGAATGTTGCCATAAAGTGCAACAGTGCAAAGAAGCATGAAAGCGATCGCCACGCATGACATTTAACATGGAAATGTAGATATCTTGGGGTTGGTGGGTTTCCCTACATTTGTTTCCTTCTTCACTCAGTCTACTATGGGTTCAGGTAGCAAATTAATGCAGTCATTGATCCCATCAAACAACATCTACCAAGAATCAGCATTTTCTTTGATCAGTGGGGCGATAAGATTTCCAGCCCTGGTTTCTCCGTGCAGACCGATCCACAGGCCCCACTGTGGGACTGATTTGCTCTTCTTCTGGATATGGATCTGCAGCCATGCGTGATCCAATTAGTATGATGAGCACGGTGCGTAGTGTGAGGCTAATGCTTGCATGTCCAGGAGAGTAAATGGATTGTTAGTATGGATTTCCAGCTCCCTGGAGTCTTAGCAGTTGGTGGCCTCTCTGCAGGGGTTATTGGCATAGTTAACCCAGTGTGTAACTATATAGCCAAACCTTCTGCTTGGCTCCATCGTTACACACTCTGTTGACATTGATAATGAATAGTAGCTCCCTGAGAGAAAGCTAAGAGTGGCAACATGCAATTTTGATGCTGTGAATACAATCTACAAGCAGTTTACATAATAATTAGCTACTGCTGGACCCTTTTCGATTGATAATTTATTTCTGCAAGAGAAATCTTTCATAAATGAGTAAAGAAGCACACAGCTAGGCCTGTAACAAACAGTGATTTTCATTATTGACTAATCTACTGAATATTTTCTCACATAATCATTAAATACTTTTGTTGAGAAAATATCACAGTCCAAATGTAAGACGCTGTCTTGTGATGCCTTGTTGTTTCTGACCAGTAGTCCATAATTGGTTTATAATCAGAAAGTGGAGATGCTGGAACCAGGAACTAGTTGGAGTTTTTTGATTCATGACTGAAAACATTAATCAAGAAGTTGCAGATTTAATCACCATTACCAATTCTGGGGAGTAAGAAATTTTGATATTGATATATCGGCTGTTATTGTTTATATAATTGTTAGTTGTATTGAAAAGGAGAAATGATGGGGTCATTGTTTATTAACTTTCCAGCAGTATATTTTGCAAGCTACTCAGCAGCTTACCATGAAGACAAAGCTTGACTCCGCACCACCGTCTGCACAGCTGTGATACGTACTCTGTTACATGTGCTGCAGACAGTGCTGAGAGTGATGGAAATAATGTGGTTGGAGCTGCTCTCCTGGACAAACTATGATTGCACAGTTTCTAAAACATCAACTTACGTATTATGTTCTGTAAAAAAAAGTTTTCATATTGGCAAATATCAGACAATGTACGTACATGCAGATACTAATATACCTGCAATAGTCCAGTATTGAGCAATAATATTGACCAACTAATATATCGATCTGGCTCTACTGCAGTGCACCAATGACGATCTCAAAAGCACAGATTCAGACTTCCGGGGTTTCATTATGTAATAAATTTAAGGATCAAAATTGCATAGTGGGGCTTTTTGTATCATTATTCTTCCTCAGAATTGTTTTCCGGCTGAATTACTCTAATATTACAACTTGCCACTGTGTTGCATGGAGTAGTAGAGCAGAGTCATAGGTGAGCTGGTGTGCAATGGTGCAGAGTTACATCTAGGCCATTTTAGGGCAGGACATGATCATTTTCATAGTCAAATCTTCTAAAAATGTAACTTTGATCCTCAGAGATGAGTGTTTAATTAATGACAGGAGCAGGGCTTTAATCTATAGCTAGCAGCTAGTTAGCTTAGCTTAGCATAAAGACTGAGGACTCCAAAGATCACAAAGCCAGAATACCTCTAAAGTTCACTAATTAACGTTGTGGATTTGCATGGGGAATGTTAAAAAATATTTCATGGCTGCCTTTAGACGCTGTTTCACCCTGTAAGCTAAGCTAACCGACGGCAGACTGCAGCTTAACTGTTTTTCTACAGATAAAAGGATGGTATCAATTCTCTCATCTAACTCTTGGCAAGAAAGCAAATAAGTGTAATTCTCAAATTACCAAACTATCTTTAATCATCTCTGTACTACACACAACTACACAGAAAGCACCTTTATCAAATGATGACAACAACACTGCTTCAACAAGGAATGAGGGCAGCTTTGACAGCGTGATTTATGTGTGCTTTTTTTAACAGCCTATCATGTCACATTCTGTATTTATTGTCTGCGCTATAATAGACAGCCTGCAGCTCTCAACAGTGAATCAGTGTTTTGGGGGAAATGGATCGCTGTGGCATATGATCCTCATGTTTTCTATTCACGAGGACAGAGGGGAGAAGAGCTGTTAATACAAGGCCTTCGATGTTCCCGAGGAAGATTTTGGAATTACAAGTAGATGACAATGAAAACTCGACACACGACGGAGACACATGAGATTTACCCTTCTCCACCCAAACCCCGTGCACAGTGAATGCTCGTCTGTCAAGGTGCTGAAATCCAGTTGAGGTTTGTTTGTTTGCGACAGACTCCAGAACATGTGTCTTTTGTAGCTACAAGGTCATTCATCCAGTGGAAACCATAACAGCGCTTTTATTCTAAAGGCAGATGTAAACCCTCGAAAAATTTAGCATCCCAGTCCACTCTGATCTGCAGCCAAACCGCCAGGCAGGCATGATTCAAGGATGCACTGAATTAGTGGCAAGACAAAGAGGAGGAATCGGTTCTGCTTCTGATGTTTGCTACATAAATCTCTGATGCTCTCTTGATGCTGCAGCATGAGAGCCACGAAATTACTTAGAAAGCCTTGGATGAAGTACACAGCCATCTTCCTCTAGACTTTAAATAAATGTCCCTGCACTTCAGTTATCTTAACAAGATCTTAGAGGATGTACATTAACTTGCCGTGGTGATAGAGCTGGCTTCTATTTTCTGCCATGCTAGCAGCGTAGCATCTATGGATTGCAGTCAGTCAGTTGTTGTAAAGCTGAAAAATTACAGATCACAATGGGTTTGATCTTCAGAGCTAAATGAAAGTTTCTTCTTTTTTCTCTTCTAATTTTGCTGCTAATAAAAAGCAGTTGTCTAAAAGCAGTTTATTTAGATACTGATAACATTCATTCTCGAACACCTGACTGTTTTCAAAATGAAAATTTGCTGTTACATATATCAGTGTGGATTAGGGATAAATTATCGATACTGGTATTTTTATTGACCGATTACTGATAAATTAAATGTTCTACTTCCAGTATGATGCAGCCTCCTTTCTCTGTCTGTTGTTACTCTGTGGTCTCAGAAATGTCTCTGAAGCAGAGACTGCAAAAACTGAACAAGAAACACAAACTGTTGCCACAAACCAGGAAATTAGCTACTCTCCCAGTGGCTAAGGCTATGCTAACGGCTATCAGTTAAGTCAGAAGCCAGCTACAGAATACACTGAAACAGAGTCTGGGGACAAAAATTAATCATGCTTTAAGATATGAACCTTAGTGGGCAATAAAAGAACAGTGAAAGATTAAGGAAACGGAAGAACAGCAGACGTAACTGCAGGAGACAAACTGATCACTCTCAGTTGATCTCACATAAACGGAGGAAAGCATCATAATTGAATCACTCCTTTTTCTATTTTACATATTCAGTTATAGTCACCCTTATTAACGAAGAAGCCTAGTTATGAATGACAGGTTCTCTGCTATCACATGCTATTAAAACATTACTTTTAATGCATATAGGCTCCAAATATCAGCTACCAGCCTTTCTTGATTACCAATAATCAGCATCGGTATTGGCCCTCTAAACCCCATATCAGTCAATTCCTAGTGTGGATATCTCTTGGCTATAACATTTCTTTTTTTTTTTAACCTTTCTTGACATTTTAGCATCACTGCAGAACCAATCACCCAGTCACTCTGGGTTTTTTCCCCTTTTTTCTTTACCCTCTCACACTTCTTTGGCTAAATCCGGCTCTCAATCTGCCATCATCATCCTGGATGACAGCAGGCAGCCGAGCGAAATGGCTGCAGAGCTGCACAGATGCAGCGTTGGCCACGTTCGCTTTCGGAGACAGGCACAGTTAATGCCCCTAACCCCATCAATTTGTGAGCACAGATTGAGTTTCCAGAGGAGCATGAGGCGATGTGGTAAAACTGTTGACTGTGGCAGACACTGAAGTTTGCTTTTGAGGGACTTCCAGACCAACATAGCCGGGAGGCTCCGGGTCGTCTTGTCCATGGGACAGACCGTCTGACCTCTGCTGTCAGAGAGGGCCTGTGGTTGACCTCTGCAGTTTCACATGTTGTCACATAAAGCAGGAGGTGCACAATGTGAGTGAAATACACTGTGTATTATATCGGGGACTATGTGCAGTGAAGTCACCATTTTCACAAAAAAGGAGCAACAAAAGGTTTCCATCAGTGTGGAGGTCAACGGTAACCAAACTCCAGGATTACTTCACTGAGCCCTAAGGAAAGCTCACTTCATTTGGCTGGAAACCTGTTGGAGTGCAAATCATTATATTATACAGGGCCTGCAGTGTTTTACTTCATCCAGCAGGAAATAATTTATATGTCAATAAGTAAAATATGTGTTTATTTGTCAGAGATGAAAGTTACTGCTCCATTACTTTCACTCTTTTTAAGTCTGTAAAGTAATTTGTGACATTTTGATTCTCCAACGAGGTTAAACTTGATGAATCAAAGAGGCTGAAACACCCTGACATTCCAGTTTTTGAACGTAATGCTCCTCATTTCTTTTCCTCTGTGTAAATCTTCGAAGCTGGATTCATGATTTCATGCGAGGCATCCTCCTCTACTTGTTCTGTAATTGCTGAAGCAGCAACCCTGCTCAGTGCCGATTGCCGCTCTTGACAAGACGCGGCTATTTTCGATTCACAGGCGTAGGACTCTCCCTCTGATATGGAAAGCGAGTCTCAGAAAATGCTTGATCTGCTCTTTGATGTTAAGGACTACACTGATCGCTGAACTCTATGAATAGCGTCAGTTCATGCTCAGATTTCTGGCTGTGAAGCGTCTTCTGACTTTATGAGGCTGTATTAATATCAACTCGTCATATAGGAGCCATATTATTAAATTTAGGGCCAATGGGCGTTCATAAATGCCTGCCAAAGTGTAAATCACATATGCTGCATTCCTCTTTTTACTCCTATTCATGACACAGCAGGGACAGCGTGCGTTTGCTCCAATTGAGCCTCTTTAAAGTGCAGCTGGGTGCTTCTCACCCTCCGTTAATTCACCTCAGGGCTGCCGGCATTTTTTTCTTATTCTGCCTTCAAGTCCCCTGCGTCTCCTTTAAACAACAGAGAGGGTGTTTGTGCTATAAAATACATCTAGTGCTCTGATGACATTTGTTCACTCTGTAGTATTTCAGGTGAACATATCGCAGCACTGAAGACATAACTTCAGTCTGGCTAAATTGTTTTTCCAGCTCTGAAATTGAAACAGATACAAATGTGTTCCCCGAGGTGTTTTCCATCCACATTTTCCGACCTCTGCTCTCATCTTTTCCTCCCTTTAGATGAAGCTGTGGAACAAGTACAAGGTAACCAGCATCCCATCCCTGGTGTTTGTGGACGCAGCTACGGGGAAGATCGTGTGTCGAAATGGTCTGCTGGTGGTCAGAGATGACCCTAAAGGTGAGACCAAGTGTCTGTGGCCACACACACACCCACAGTATAATTTTAGTGAAGCGTTCTCACTGATTTATTTTTATTTTCTTAACCTCAAGCTTGGACCTTAATCCTCTTTACTGAATGGTTAACCCCAACCACCAACCATTCAAACCTCAAAAAAACCCTATTTAATGAGGTAATAGGAGCACATTTGAGGGTCAAAAGGACAGAGGAACGTATATATTTTCCCCACACTTTGTCCGTCACAGCTGTAAAACCTTGAATCCTTGATATTAAGTCAGTTTTAGCTGTAAGTAACCTGTGGATTTCATCAGGGATGGCTGCGTCTTGTTTCATGGAGACTCTAGACTGTGCTTGTGAAAAAATCAGCTCTCTGCTCTGGTCAGTTAAAAGATACGACCCTGTCCTATTCTCAGTTTGCTCAATTCCTTCCTCACCTGAGATTCAATAGGAGGAGGCAGGGAAGAGACACAAGGAGAAAGGAGTCTCAAGAGGCATTTACCAAAATGAGACATCCTTGTTTCGCAGCTGTTGTTTTAAAGCGAAGCCAATTAAATATGATGTGTGGCACAGCTGCATCATCTGTCCATTGTTTAGTTACAGTCTACCGCTGATCTCTGCCAGAGGAGCATGACAACATTCATGATAATTTACAGTATATATTGACCTTTAATTCAATTCACAATGTGGCAGAATGTGACAAGAGTGTACAGATGTCATAAAAAAGTGTAAGACATGAAAAATATTAAACAAATAATGAGCATCGTATGTTATAATGGACTCATATACACCGATCTGCCACAGCATTGTGAGCACTGACGGGTGAAGTGAATAACATTGATCATAGAATAGAATAGAATGCCCTTTATTGTCATTCCATAACATGTAACGAGATAGAGAATCTCGTTATAGTATTGGTACTATGTGGTGTTCTGCTGGAAAACCTTGGATTTTGGCATCCGTGTTGATGAGACTTAGACACCCAGAACAAGCACACTCCCTGATGCAAATGGAAATCCCAAATGTCACTAGCCTACCCCCGCAGGAAAATGCACCCTACCACATGGCAACAACATCAAACAATCAGGAACACCTTGAGGACCATGACAATGGCCCAAGATGTTGATTTGACCTCCAAACTTGATCAAGCATCAACAGGATGCAGTGGAACGTTGGATTGACAGATGCCCCACTGCACAAGCCAGAGTACCCAAAGGATCCACTGCCAACGTCCTGGTGCCAGACCCCATAGGACACCCTGAGAGGTCCTCTTGTCCATGCCCAATGGTTCAGAGCATTTTTGACCACATAAGGGAGACCAACACAATATTAGGCAGGTGGTCATAATGTTATTCCTGATCGGTGTATATTATATTCTAGCACATACATTTGTCAGTTCTGCCCCCAGCATGGTTTGTATATTCCAGCTGGATGTCACCCCCGTTTCATACATCATAGATGCTGAAAAGACGAGGATGCAGAAGTGTATCTCACTCATAGCTCCTGCAGCAAGCCTCCTCAGTCTTCGAGATGCTTTTTAGGAATTTAGACATCCTTCAAGATGGTGCACTAAAATCAATTTCTGGGTCACAGGCAGGAGGATGGATCAAGCTGCACAGAGCAGATTAAGTTGGGCAGAAAGTCCAGCATAGAGCATCCACATCCTCAGTCACTTGTAGCTCGAATTTGAACTTAATCTCCAGACAATCAATAAAAAGAATTGTGTATTAATAGGTAAAATATTTCTTACCGAGCACATTGAGATAAACAGCTGGTGGTGCTAATTCTCCAGTCAGCTGTCATTAAGTTTACTGAAGAAGAAGAGATGCAGCAAGATGATGTAATTAACAGTCAATCAAACCTTGTGGAAAAGGTGATGGAAATATGCAATGTGTTTGTTCCATGTATTTATGTGAGAGGAAAAAAGATTCAGTCCTGTGAAAACTTACTTTGTGAAAATGTACTCCAACTTTATATTTATTTTCCACACACATGATAAAATATAGCAACCATACACCTCCTCTAGACTTTCCAAATGCAGTTGGACTGGATAGATCAAATTCTGACATGGACACTCCCTTGCAAAGATTGTTAATGGGAAAAATGTTTTTTGGGCCAGTTTGCATCAAGAGATGAACGCGGAAATTGTTACAGCCCAGTTTGGCCATGAGGTCAAAATTGCTTCACAGCCCAGCAGTGTTCCTGAAAGCTTGATTTGATTCCACGTTGCTTGGCTCCCACTGCACATGAGCATTAACGTTTACCTTGCTGGGGCCATTGGAACGACACAGTGCACTTCGAAATCACTTTTCTGGTCTGATTTGGACATTTTACAATTATAAAACCTCCATGGATTAAAAAATCAGAATACCAAGACCTTGCAGTTGTTCCTTAAATATTTTAACAGAATTCTGTTTTATAATGGCACCAATGGGAAAAATGCTTTTTGGGCATAGGGGATTATTTCATCAGAGTACTGCAAGTAGTTAATGGGACAAATTGGCAGCAAGGCTAAGTGGCAGGACTGTATCCAGCTCTCGTTATATCCACACAGACACAATGTTTTTGTCCACTTTCATTTTTGGCTCTACAGTAGAAGTAGGACTGACATTTAAGTCATATACTTGATGTACATAATTATCTGTACACCAACTTTTCCACCTCAGCCGAGGATAAAATTCTTTTTGCAATTTTTTTTTCTTTTTTTCTTGAACTTCTGACTTTTCCACTCAGTTTTAATGTAAGTGGACAAACACTTCATGTTACAGTTATAAAAGTGATTTAAAAAAGTTATAAGTGTAATAATTATAGTAAAACTCAACTTTGCGACAGGCCAAATTAATATAGTGTAATTATTCTAACTGAAAACATCCAACATACCAGACTGTGTCATGTATCTTAGGTGTACAGTGTAAAATAAACTTGAAATCTTTAAGTAAACCACAATATAATGACTGCAGTAACTGAGGTTACACCTGCATTTACACACACAACACTTATCTCAAATACCTGTGGAGATATTGCACTGCCCCATCATTCAGCATTTGGCTAAAACGTTTCACATTAACTTTTTTTCCCCCTTGTTTGAGTAGACGCTACCATAATTATGGTGCTGCATGAATATTACAGCGTGTCCATGTCTCACTCCCTCATCTGCAGAGCCTATAATTTCTGCACTTTGAAGTGGAGATGGAGAATTAACAAAAGTGGGCTTGCATTCCTTTCCTGTACCGAGGGCGTCCTCTGTGGCTGAGAAAATCTCAATATTTGAAAACACTACCTCTTCAAACCTTGTTTGGTCAGCTTGAAGTGTTGTTAATCATGTGACAGGGGAGAATAGCAGCACTATGGCAGCGCAGTAGTGAGGCAGGATGGATTTTACATGAGCACTGTGACAGATTTTACTGTCTGTCCAATGAAAGCCAGTCCAAGCCTGCAGTAATATTTCCCTCATTCATTAACTGTTGTTCCACACTAGATGTGGGCAGAGAAGAGACTAATCTGTGGCTTCAGCAGCAGAGATGATCACTAGCACCAGGATTCTCCACAATTCTACATCTCTTGCACATAAAATAAAACAGGGCTGTAGTTTATTTCTCAATTTTTCTGCATGAAGCAGACTGAGAGCAGCTCCCAACGTGACAAATCAATTCATCTACAGCAGTTCAGAGAGGAAAAGGGCAGTAAAAAGTTTGCCGTACATTCAGACTGGGAGGGGCGGGTGAACAATTCACGGCCCTCTGCCTTTCACTCTCGATGAAAGGCCTGACTTGAGTGGCGGCAGACTAGCCTGCAGCGTAAAGATGGAGTGCACTTTTACAATCAGGACAACAATGAAAGGCCGCGCCAGCGCAGTGCAGACGTGTCATTCCTGCCTAATGAAGCTCTAGACAACCGCGCTCGCATAAAGAGGCCATTATGAACCAGCCGTACAAGGTTTTATTTATGATTACCCCCTTTTTAATTCGGCTGTACCAAATGCATCTCCAGAGCTCGATGGGAACAATGAGAACACCTTGAAAAGGAAATGGAAAGTGTGAAAGAGAGCAGGAGGGAAGTATTTCTGACAGCCTTCATTTGCTCGAGAGGCTCGGCTTTTAGTGTTCATTAAAACCATATTTTGCATTTTGGGGGGTGTGCGTTTCCAAAAGCAGATATCACAAAAAAGTCTGTAAGTAATTTACAAATGACAAGTGCACATGACATTTTGATATCTGAGAGAGACAGAAAAAGAGTCTTAGGCTTTCCCTTTGCTGAAGCATGACTTTTAGCCATGCTGGTGGTCTGACTCCTGAGTCCAGATTTAGATAAGTGATGGATTGCTAAGACATTTTTTAGACATTCAAGGTTCGCTGACATTAAATCTTAATGTCTTGGGTGTTCCCTACTTTTTGTCTAGCATCACTATGAATTAGTTAAATATTCCTCAACAGATTCTCATGACATTAAAATACCTCAAAAAATGATCAGCCATCAGCCTTAATGCACTTGGTAGTCATTTAATGTTACAATGCTAGAATGCTAAACTGGTTGTGAACATAATACACAATAAACACTGCCCATGTGTGCAGGTTAGCATTCTGACATTAGCATTTAGCACAAAGCTGCACTATTTAGCACCTCACAGAGCTACTAGCATGGCAGTAAACTCTTGTTTTCCTTCCCACGTTTCC
>OMNN01097185.1:4167-16890 GCA_900302755.1 Chromis chromis
GACAGATATGCACAATCAAAGGCCAAAACTAGACTTAACACAACTGCAAATATTAAATGCTGATATCTTGAAGTCCTGTAGATTCACCATAGATTTTATATATATATTTAATATTTTTTATAAGTTAGAATCTGAATAACAATAATTAAAAGGTGGGCCCCACTGATTTTATTCATTAAAGTGTGTCATATGCCCACAGTGTAGAATGGCTCTGATGTTGGTCTGTCAGTCCATCCGTTATTCAAATTTTAAAACTGGTAAACTTAACTCTTCCTCCTGGGCCCCATTAGGGTCACATTTGTGGTTTAATGTGGAATATCTCAACATTTATTATCATCAATGACTCCTGTAAAATGAACGTGGTGATTCTCTGACTTCATTCAAAACATTATATCTGCAAAACATCAGCATGGTGACATTGCCTCTAGCATTCATGTAGATTTCTGATTTTTAACCATCGATAGGATAAAGCCACTCTAACTTATTAATTATTACGGTATGCTCTGTGTGTGTTTACAAGAAGAAAATATCATTTAAACTGCACTCACTCACAAACTAATGCCCTCTAATGGTTATGAAAGTAAGCATTTTTCACAGCAGGCTGCCTCTAAACGTATTTAAGTTGTGCTGCCATCAGATGGGAGCTCGACAGGAAATGGTTAGGTTATCTTTTACTGTCCAAATATATGCTTTGATTACATGTTATAGTTCTGAAAACAAACAGCCTCCTACATGCTCTGAGTATAAACTCAAACCGAAGCAGAGAACAGAAGCATTAAACACATTATGAACCTGTGAATTAATATGATGCTGGCACTACTGTTTGGGCTGCTGATTGTCTTTGTGGTTGTTACGCTTGTTGTGGTTGTTGTAGTTGTCGTCGGCCTCGTTGTCGTCGTTGCGGTCGTTGCGGTCGTTGCGGTCGTTGTGGTCGTTGCTGCCGAGCTCGTGGTTGTTTTCATGGGTGAGGTTGTTGGCTGCAGGGTGGTTGTGGTTAAATCCAACCCTATGAACACAGACAGTTAATGGGTGTTAAAGAGGGCCTGAGCACTTGTTGTTGCTCTTTTGTAAGTGAGTTTTACACAGTGGTAGTACAAACAGATAACACACAAGCAAATCAGGAAAACTTCTTCACTTCCTTTGACAGCAGGCAGAGCACTTAGAAAAAACTGTAGTTAAATTTAGAATTTATGCAAGTTTGTGGGTATTTTTGTTGCAAGGTTTGCATCAGGTCAGGAGTACCAGGAGTATGCTTGTTGTTTCCTTCAACATTCACCGTGAATTAGCTCCTCAGGGTCAGACTGTAAAGGCAGAGTTCCAGTGTAACATCCCGAGTCGTGTGAGGGAGAATATTCAGCACATCAACTTTTATCGCTGCATTGGCTCCCTGTGCGTTTCAGGATTGATTTTAAGGTCTTATTATTAGTTTTTAAATGTCTTAATGGTCTTGGGCCTTCTTATTTAACTGACCTGCTTCTATGTTATGAGCCCTCGCGGTCCCTGAGGTCCTCCAGCACAGGCCTTCTAAGAGTTCCTGGTGTCAGTCTGTCACTATGGCCCACGGTTGTGGAACAGCCTGCTGGAGAGCCTTAGGGCCGCAGAGACTGTTGGTGTTTTTAAGAGCAGGCTCAAGACCCACCTTTTTAATTTGGCTTTTAATTGATTAAATAATTTTATTTATTTCTTCATTTAGTCTAGCCATTTGCTACGATTCTTTTATTTTACTAGTGTTTAGCCCAGTTTTATTATTTATTTATATTTTTTATTTGATGTGACCAGTGTTTTAGTTCAATCTTTTTTTTTTATTGTTACAAAGAAATGTTTTTTTTAATTTTTAATTTTTTAACATGTGAAGCACATTGTGCTACTTCTTGTATGAAATGTGCTATATAAATAAAATCTGATTGATTGATTGAACTGTGGTGAGATGACTTGTTGATGCTCCAATGCACTGTCCGCCTCGCCACAGTGCGGTGGTTATGCATTATTTTATTTTTTTGGCCACAACAACACAATCCTCGCTGTCCTCCTGCCCTACCCCTTGTCACTTCTTTCTCTTGCCCAAAATGAAATTCAAGTTGAAGGGTAGCCATTTTAAAACAGTTAAGGGCATTCAGCGCTAATTGCAAATGGTGACATGTATAACAGGACATCAAGGGAGCATTGAAAGTGTTGCAAGAGCACTAGGAGAGGTGTAGAGACTTGCTTGAAAAGTGCTATAGAAATACATTTTATTATTATTATTTATTACTATTTATTGCTGCACAATGACACTACTTCAATAATCAGATGAGTTTTATATTATATAGCTATACTTATATGTTTCATACTAAGAGACTCCAAGTTGCTTCATGTTTACAGTACAAACACGAGTGTTACATCAATCAGTCAAATGTGACTATTCCTTTAGTATAGGCATACACTGTAAAAGATAATGACAGGATGACCAGAGCTTAACTCTTGTGCTTTTTATGTTATTTTTGCCTGTGAACAAGGTTTGTTTCGTTGTCAAAATTCTGAATTAAGGAGTGTGGATACTTTTGTCAGACTCACAGTAGACTGTGGCAGTGATGTTTCCTGACGTCACCACTGGAGGATGCTGTGGTCCTTCAGGTCCCAGTTCCAGTTTGGCTTCACACCAGTACTGGGATCCATCATCTTCTTTGCTGATGATAACATTCAGAGTGAAGTTGTCCGTCGCTGGTTCGATCTGTGTACTGTTGGACTTTTGTTGGCCCAGGGCTGTGTGTCCTCTGTAGAAGGTCACGACCAGGTTCCCAACAGGAGCTACGTTCTCTACAGTACACTGCAGAGTGTACTGGCTGTGCTCAAACATCAGCCCAGTGTGATTTACAAAGCTGATGGACACTCTTTCTGGAGGCTCTGGAGAGACAAGGAAAAAGACAACGATGTAGAGAAAGACACACAAAACAACTGTAAATGTTGCAAATAAACAACAAAGAGATCATATTCTGATACTAAATGATGAAACCTTCCCTAGCAAGAGTATTTAGTTTAACAGCAGCTTTACTTACGGTAGACAGTTACATCCAGGTCGCTACAGCACTGGTCACCAGAATCAGTGTTATAATAGCACATGGGAGATAAATCCCACTCTGTCACTTTGTCAACCGTCCAGAACAACGTAGTTCCATTTTGTTTTACCACTCCCACAGGATTCTCCAAACCAGATTTTTGGCAATCACCCTCACATGCAACGCAGGTAGCAGAGGTTGAGTCACCGTACTTCACCACCAGTCTGGATGGAGTGAATACAGGCTTATATGTACAGTTGTAATCTGAAAGAAACACAGTATATGGATATAAAATTAGCAATCAGATGCAGCATTGAAGCCTCTAAAAATGTAATTTCACCATCAGTTATGACAAAATGAGGCAAATATCTTATACTGTAGTTTTATTTTTCTTCCTTTGATTTGATATACAGTACATTGTCTTTTAGATAATAGTCAGTCTCTTTGTAAATGTTGAAATTGCATGTTTTCCAGGCATAATGGAGGTAGAAATAAAAGCAAAACCACAAACTAAGATAAACCTCTGTTCTGCTTTCATGTATCATATGTAGCCCAAACATTACGCCTACACAACCGTGCTTTATGCATCTTAATAAAGAAGAAGAATTTTATTACTTAATGTCTTTATTTACCTAATGTCTGCTATCTGCACCAAGGGTTTGAAGAGTACAGTAATTTCAATCCTCTCTATGCCCTGTACATATTGCAGGATTGACAAATAAAAAGACTTGACTTGACTTAATAAACACAATATGCATACAAAATAGCCCAGAGCATCCAAAATGTGCACAATGTTTATTTTTTTATTGATCCGAGAGATTTACGTGTTTCTGATCAATTCGTAAATTACTTCCAATTCAATAAACAAGGCCATATCATCTCCGCTGATTTGAATAAAACTCATTATGGACCGACCAGATACAATTTACTAATCTAACCACATTGCAACAATAACTTTAACAACTACTTACTTTTTTCATCAATTTACAAGAACAAAGTTATGGAGTTATTAAATAAATGACGAAACAAGAAACAACAACAAGTCTTGGTCTCGGCTTGTAAAAGTGGTTCAAAGTTTGTCAGATTAACATTCAGCAGCTGCAGGACAGTAAAGGCAGGATAGTGACGTTGTCATTCCAAATCAATGAGTTATTTATACAAGAAACAACCCTAAAGCTCAGAATACAAAATAAAAACTCTTCACTTACCACAGCTGGACACGTGGTAGTCGCACAGAAAAGTCATCAAGGAAACAACCATAAGAATAAAATGCAAAAACATTCTTCCTTTGTAATTGTTTTAATATACATATAAGAAAAAAACTGTCTGTAAATGAAGACTACCAAAAATGAAATCCAACGGTGGTCAGAATGTGAATGCATCATATAAGTTTCCTTTCTTGCTTTTCTATTGTAGGAGAACAATGTTGGCAGCGCAGCCTGTTTCGACATCACACATCCTCTAGAAGTTTTTTTTTTTTAACAGTCATGTCTTCAAAGGTGGTTAAAAGTGAAAGTGTAGTCTCTACCAAGGGAGCCATTTTTCAGATGGAGGAGGCCGGGAGTTTCCAGAGGCAGTCCCAGTTCGCATATCCCCTTCCCACCCACAGTTCATTTTAAACAATGTAACTTAAAAAGACAGTTACATTCAGATTATACAGTGGCGGAAAAAAGTTTTCGGACACCCTTAAAATTTGACACAATATCAAATATTATCATGAAATATTTGTGGAAATTTTTTTTGTGTGTTTCAAAAGGTGTGGCTGCATTAGACAGACACAAACAAATGTTTATTATTTACAAGAAAAACTAACAAAACTAAATTCTTGACAGTTTCAATCTGTCAGTTCTCAACATTGTCGGTATCAAAGTCAACAAATAACAGAGAATCGTTTTGACTCTCTGATGAGGGCTTGACTGCCGAAACGCGTCAGGGTTTTTATAGGTTTATATGTAACCAAGCCACTTTATTAAAGGCTTTTTAACTTTTCTATGAGAGTGCCTTGGAGTTCTTCCTGTTTTGCATCATTATTATCCCATCCAAAGAGCACCTCAAACTTACAACTTCTAAATCCAGTAAGCGCTCCTATATAGACTTTTTTCTAACAGAGAATGTGTTCAAAACTGAACAAAAAATAAATAAACCATCACATCATCAAATTAATATGTAGCTATCCTGCCATTAGCATGCAGTAGAACTCTAATCCTGGCTGGCATGTTCCCCATGAGTCTTTCACACTGCTGAGGGGTAACCTGGTCCCATTCTTCTTGAATTACTGCTTTTAATTCTTCTAAATTATTTGGTTTACACTTTGAAACAGACCTCCTGTGTATAATCCACCACAGATTGTCAATGGGGCTCATGTCCGGTGATTGAGCTCTAAGACCTAGATACTGTGCTCCTGCAGCCAAGTTCTACTGGCTCTGGATGTGTGGCAAGGGGCACTATCTTATTGAAACATCCAGTTTTGACCTTGACGGAACAGAACACCTGCAGAAGGGAGCATGTGCAGGTTTGGAGAATGGCACAATACTTGGCAGAGTTCAATGTGCCATCACAGACAGTGAGATGACCAACACCAGCAGCACTCATGCATCCCCAAACCATGATACTGCCTCCACCATGCTTGACAGTAGGTAGTGTACATGTTGGAGATAATGCTTTGCCTGGCCTTCTGCGTACCCTCACATTAGCAGGAGGAAGATAAAGCTGGAAACTGGAGTTATCTGACCACAGAATCTTCTTCCAGCTCCTGGCTGTTCAGTTCTTGTGTGCTTGGGTCCAACGATGCTGGGCTAACCTCTGCCTCTCATTGATCCTTGACAGCATTGTAGGACCTTAAGCCATGATCTAAAAGTCGGCCACGTACTCGGGTGGAACACTGGACACCAGTTTGGTTTGACCACTCCTGCTGAAACTCCTGTGATGTCATTTGGTGGCTTTCCCTGCACATCAGGATGTGGTCTTTTTTTTTCTGAAGAAACCCTTGGATGCCCAG
The DNA here is from genome assembly GCA_900302755.1 of Chromis chromis. Classification (NCBI taxonomy): domain Eukaryota; kingdom Metazoa; phylum Chordata; class Actinopteri; family Pomacentridae; genus Chromis; species Chromis chromis. The sequence goes on from OMNN01097185.1 coordinate 10,201, forward strand.
ATCTTGCTTTGTCTTCCAAGCTGTTGGTTCGTCTGTATTTCTGCAGAGTGTATCCAACTGATGAAGGACTGCATCTGCGCTATCTGGCGGCAGCTGTACGCTTCCTGGCTGAGAATCTGTATCTTGTTTCCTGCATTACGTTCCTTCTTTTAGCCATTTTTGTCTCTGAAGAACTTTCAAATGTGCTGGCTTTATATAGACACGAAGCACAGCAACAAAAATTGTGTCTTTTAATAAAAAGCATGACCTTCATTAGTGGATCACATGGTACCAAAATGACCCAATACTCAAAATGTCTTATGTATTTTTATGGAACCAATCAATTTTAAGTTTTTAGTGTTTTTTTTTTAGGATTTGTTTAGTATTTTGGCTGTGACTGTACTAAATGAAATTGCACTTGAAGACCTAAGAGTGATTCCTAATGCAATATTTCACAAATGCATGGGGTGTCTGAAAACTTTTTTCCACCACTGTACAACAATTAAGGAGCTGAGAGGAGCAATACAATCAAACTAAGTTTTCTGAAAGCATGCTGGGACATTGTGTAACTTAAGGGGCTAAAAAATGAGCCAAAACTGCCCAAAACTGCAGTTTCTTGAAAGGCCACTTGAGGCCAGCTCCAAGTCAATCCTCATAGACCTCCATGTTAAAATGTGCAACTTTACAGCAGAAATAAACTTGTTTACAGCCTGGTACACAGAACTGTTGTGGTCTCTATAGCTAATTTTCCTGTTTATGACAACTCTACAGTGGGTGAATTTTTATATAACTCGCCTGTTTAAATTGTATTAAGGCTTAAAGTTTTGCATAATTAAGGGTGTGGCAGCTTTTAGTGAAATGTGGGCGCTGTCACAGGACCGTCCATAAGTCAGACATGTTTACATATCCCGCCTCAGCTCCACTTATTCCTGGATTAGTCAGGAGTTCGGAGGAGTCAAGTACTGCTAAGATTGCAACAGCAGGAGCCACCACACTGAGCTTCAAAACCGCTGTACAGGAAACCTATATGTGATGTCAAGGAGGATTCATCCAACTTCATATACAATCATTGGAAACAACATAGTGAAAAGTTTCCATTAACATGAACTGAGTGCATATAGATCATTTAAATAACATTAACAAAAAATATTCTTTGGAATTTGCATTTTCGCTTTTCCAATGGGATGTGGGAGGTGAATCTTTGTCTGTTACAACACTTTCAAAGGGAGGGACTCACATGCACTAACATAAATACACAGCTGGACTTGTTGTCAAAACATAGAAAAGAGAAGCTCGGAGCACAACACAGAGGGAGTGTGAATTCAGTCCATGTTAACAACACCATTACCTCACTATATCTTTTAGTACCAGATAGTTGTTTGCTGCTTTATTAATGCTATATTATTAATGTTAAAACCCTTGCACATTACACCTTTAAATAACTTTAGCTTAAGTAGTGAGACCCAAATAGAAAGTAGTTATATTTAAAACTCCATTAAACTTCACTGCAGCCTACTAGAGGAAGCAGAACTCACAACACAGACACACAATCTAACATATATTGATCTGTACACATAGTATTTGTAGGCCTATAGGTGGTCTGCACACAAGCAACAACCCTGAAGACTTGGTACTTCTGGTTGAGGAAGCAGAGTAAGTTTTGTGCTCATAAAAGATGTGGAAACAGGTCTGCAGCGCATTCCTTAACTTCCTGCCGATTATTATCAGGATTTCCTGAGAGCCCTCCCATGACTGGCAACTATGTAGAGTCATGTTCATACACCCAACTGCCGTATTATGCCTGTATTATCCTCCAGTAAAGCAGATGAAGGTAGAACAATGTTTTACAACCACAAGGTGTGACTGCTGAGAAAACAATAGGAGCAGATAATGATGTCCTGCAGAGTCGGATTTCCACTAGCTTTATATCCGTTAAGGAAATTGAGGGATGCTCTAAGTGTGTGATTACTTAACCATCTGTAACGCTCTGTGCCAAAAACTCATTACCATCCATAGGACTGCTTGCTGCTTATTAAAGCTGTATTGTCTAGTTTATATGTCTAGTTGCTTTTATCTCGGTCAAAAAATCATAAAGAAATAGCATTGTTCCTCATGTCTCTGCATTATTTTACCTGCTCTGTGCTCCAGTTTATAACCAATTCATTTGTTTTTGCCAGTTGAAATAGCTTTAATGCAGTTTTCCACTTACCAAAAAGTGATTGCATTGTCAATGAAATGTTACTGGTGCATCAAAATGGCGTGAGGGTTATATTTGAAAGATTATAACCCCTAGGATAATTGCAAAACAGATTATTTTATTTTACATTTATGTAAATCCTGTTAATTACAGTCTAGTTTCCAAATATACACAGGGATATCAGACATACTAAACACATATAGCATAAACATCAGAAACTATACTATAATACTGCCCATAATGTAAATGTCAGGTCTGACTACACAGTAAACATTTGTTTGGTCACATTTATTAAGTTAGAAGTAACGTTAAAGTTTCACAGAAACATGCCTTTGCTATAACTGCCCTCCAGTTATATGTTTTTTTCTGCTTTTAACACATCAACTAGTAACTTTCTGCTTAACAGGTGCCAGTGTAAAGAGATAATCAGTGTTATTTACTTCACCTCAGTCAGTGGTTTTAGCTGATTGAATATGACTTTGGTGACACCAATCAAAAGCACTAGCAAACTGCCATGCTGCTTTGACCCAAATATTTTACTATGTTGCGCTGATTAAACCTACATATGGTCTACAAGAGTATGTCAAAATGTTTCACACCAGTTAGTACAACGTAATGGCATTTCACGCTGCCTCTACCACAGCACAATGGAGGTGAGATCAAACGTATCAACCTCATCTCCCACACTCATTCATGTTCGTGTCAGTTGCTGTGATCATTTGTTTGGATTTGCACTGTCAATCAAAGAAGCAGAGTCTTCTTCCTGAAAGGGGGTGGGGACAGCAGTAGCTCAGCTGCATTTACAGCGACAGACACTAAAGTAGTCCATTTAAAACAGGACTAAAACCAGAGTTTACAGCGTCATGGTGAAATGAATAATCGTTGCAGTATTGAGGTGTAAAATAGACTGTCAGACTTTTATTATTTTGCTCAAAGGGGGAACAATATGGGACTTTTAACACTTAACATGAGCCCCAGACACTTTAATTTCTGAAGCCCAAATCACTCCAATCCTGAAAAGGCAACTCATTGTGGTTTTTTAAGAGTGTGATGGTCTTGTATTTTGAATGGAAAATGCTCCACAATGAGGCTCAGAACATCACCAACAGAAATAAATTTTTGGCATGGATGCTGTACTTTCGGCAAGGACTTTGTGTCCTCACAGTTCAGACGTGACATCACTCTCGACATTTTGATGTGTGTAACAAAACAAACTCAGTCTGGAAGCCTTGCCAGAACATTTGTATTGTCACAAAATGTTGCAATAAAATTTTGTTTCAAAACAAGTATTTTATTATAATTTTACAAGAAAAACGGAACAAAAAAATAACTTCACAACTGAAATAAGAAAATCTATGAAGATAAACAACCTGATAACATGTTTTGTAAAATGACAGGTTTACTCTGTAGGATTGTTGCTGCAACTTTTTAGTCATCTCATTTGGCTTAAACCTCAGAAATGTTATTGTATTATCTAACATGACACCAGGTCGGGTCAGGTGAGTGCAGACTGTCTGAGGTTGATGGTTAATTTCATGGCATAGAGTGGTTCCAGTGTCGTTCGTTTGGTAACACCTGACAGAGCCGCAGGCAGCAGCTGATGGTGGGCTCATAAAACACAGTGTCTGGTTCCTCAGTCTTCACTTTTGGTTCGCTTCTTGTCTGGTGTGCAGAGCGGGTGAAGAGTGACGGTTTAGGACTTTTAACCAGAGTTTTCTTGGTCACACAGCCCATGGTGATGAGTGCCTGTGGAAGAGACAGGGAGAATACCATATCAGAAACAAAACGGTCATTTTTAAAAGCCTATTATTATGCTATATTGTAAATAAAATTATTTCAAGGGTAAAAATGGATTATAAATCATTTTTATAAACATTGCTACCCATTACAGTGTGCCAATTAAAGTCTACTTAAAAAATCTACAGTATTTCCATCTTCTCCTTTTTCACATTTGCCACATTTCCTTTCAATGTTCAATCTGCTAGATAAAATGACCATGTGACTTCTGACAGGAGCCCACATGATTATCCCCCACTATAGATGTACAAACTACATTTTAGCAACTTTCAGCTCGTTGTTTTGGTTTTCTAGGACACATCTTCACTCTTGTGGTTCATTTTCACAGCTCTCATCATATGACAACAAAGAAAGGTCTAATAAAGTGGCTATACACTCCCTGCTCAGCTACTAATAAAAAAGTAAGAAAGTATCTGGAGAACACAAACATTTAGCTGCTCAAGAGCCAGATGTTTCCAAATGAGCTGGTCACGACCAGAGGTAAGAGAAACTGAATACTGGCCTTACATGTAACAAGTGGTCAAAAACAATGACTCCAAATGCATTTTTTTTTTGTACATCTGCTAGATGTGTAAATAAGATGTCAGCGCTCCAGGCTAGCTTTTTACATTGATTGCATTAGTGTACCTAACTTTATCATCTAGGTGCACCAGCACATCATTTGAACAATTACCTTTTTCTGCACTTGGGTCACGCGACACAAACATTAGGCCATAGGGGCGCCCCGAAATATTATTATCACATCTGACTCTTCGTTTCTTCGGTTTGCAGGTGCCTGTGCTTCTTGAGACATTGGATAATTTTTAATAATAATAATCTAACGTTTATTGATCCCCTTGGGGAACTTCCTTGTCTGCATTTGACCCATCCTATTCAAAGTTAACCTTAACTTTACATACTGGGAGCAGTGGGCTGCCGCGGTGCAGCACCCAGGGAGTAGTCAGGGGTTAAGGGCCTTGCTCAAGGGCGCACAGTGGTGGTGACTGGGACAAGCGGTCACTCTCACTTTCCCACCTCAACCTCTTGCCAGTCCGGGGACTCGAACCAGCGACCCACCGGTTAAGGTTTCAATTCGGAACATCTATAGTCCAAAAGCATCTATGCTTTGGCTGCACACAGGCTAAGAATTTACCTTTGTTGGTGCATGCAGAGTAGCTTAGAAGCATAAAATGTAACCCAGGTTGTTTTCTGAATCTACAATTTACTGAAGTCCCACAAATGCCTCGTTCGCAAAGCACTGGTATGGGCTACAATTTACAGATGTTCCCTAAATACTTCATATGCAGGTGTGTAGCCAAAATTGAGTTGGTAGTTAGTTTGAAAAGAATGCAATGAGGTGCTCTAATGTCAGATTCACCTTAGTTGAAAGAGCTTTTTTTTCTAACTACCTGGGTAGGCCATCCAGAGACACACCAGGCAGGCCTGGTGAGACCAATGAAATGTCTTGATGCAATTGACAGCGACCAAAATGTCTGCACTCTGGAGCCCTTAAAGCTGTTTGATAATGAATTTCTCATGTTAACTTTTTAGGCTCTGTTATGTCAGTATTGCTGTTTCTGCTGCCCCTAAGTGGCCAAAAACCAGGTGATGCAAATGTAATTGCTTTTTCATTCACTGTTCCTACACTTCTACATAAGAAGTGTTGAAAATGTACTGAGACACACAGAGACTACAAACCAGCAAAAGATAGGGAAATAAAAAACGAAACATTTTCACTAGAGATGAGTTTTTCAGCTGATACCATGTGAAAGTGTTTCTGTTTACCTGCACGAGGTCCAGCACCACCATTGGCTGCAGCAAATCTTTGTAATGCTCCACCAGTGTCTGCTGCGTGAGTCCAGGCCGAGACATGATGTGGCAAAGAATGGCCTCCAGCATGCCCTTACACACAGGTCGGTTCAGCTTACCATCAACCATTCGCCACGGCCGGCTGATGAAACTCACGTTTGCACTGTGTGGATGAGAGGTAGGTGATAGAAGAGAAGAGGTGAGACACAGGAAAAAGGAGAAGTGCGATTAACTGTAACAATCAGTCCCTCACTGTGGATACTTACTCATCATGAGGTGATCCGGCAGCTGGAGAGCAACCCTCGTCATCTTTTTCATCAGTTATACTGTGCTCTCCGACCCTCAGCTCTTCCCTGTTATCCTGTCTTTTCTCAGTCTCCACCTTCTTCTTTCCTTCATCCTCAGCCTGTGTCTGCTTCCTTCCCTCCTCTTCCAAATTCAGCTGTTTGTCTCCACTTTCCTCATCTGCTGTCTCTTTCTGCTGCTCCAGCTGTTCTTCCTCATTTATTTTCTTTCTTGTTGTGTTACTTGGTAATGCATCCACCTCCTCTATGTCAGTGCCCTTGCCTCTGTCCACAGCCAGTTTTTTTGCTGGTGGTTGCTCTGTTTCCTGATGGATTACTCGGCTGCATCTCTTGCGCACATAGGGTCTGCGGTACTGATTCTCCAGCGATGGGAGTCCATCTGATGTGTTGTCTGACTGGGACCATTGCTTGGGGTTTACAGTCAGCAGCCATGGTTCAGCGTGCTGCGTTAGCACCCAACGGACACCCAGACTGCCAACTCTTACCACCTGACCTTCTTCCTGTAACTCCTGGAATAAAAAGGGGGAACATAATATTAGACAATATCCTAGATTTTGATTTCTCTGGTATATCCAAGTTATGGTGTGTAAACATTTGGATTTCTATACAGGTTGAAACGCTGCA
>OMNN01097186.1:0-11213 GCA_900302755.1 Chromis chromis
GTGGTTTCTCTCAGATGGTTTGGGCGAGCACCAGCAGAGTGGGATGCGCTGTCAGGAAGTGCTCCAACATGCAGGTGTTTGGCAGCACCTGGAGAGAAGCAACGCTGCTGGTCTGCAACTACTCCATAAAGTAAGAGCAACATGATGGAATATAATAATAATAATAATGAATAATAATGTAACCTTTACTGATCCCCTTGGGGAAATTCCTTCTCTGCATCTGACCCATCCTATTCAAAGTTAACCTTAACTAGCAGTCAGGGGTTAAGGGCCTTGCTCAAGGGCCCAACAGTGGCCACAGTGGGGGTTCGATCCTCTAACCTTCTGATCAGTAGCCCAAGAGCTTAACCTGTTGCACCACCACTGCCCCATACAATGAGTGTCAAAATAACTAATTGCAAAATGGTCTTTTTGGTTTTTGGGATGAAAATTAATCATTTAGATCAGGGGTGCCCAATCCTGGTCCTCGAGGATCGTTATCAGGCTTCTGCAGAAGCCTGATAACGATCCCGATCATCTGAATCAGGTGTGTTGGAAGAGGGAAATATCTAAAACATGCAGGATAGTGGCCCTCGAGGACCAGGATTGGGCAACCCTGATTTAGATGAATCAGTAAATTGTCATTAAGTCACTAATGGCAGCCTTAAATCTCAGGAGCAGGACCCACCGTGTCTGTAAAGGTTGATGGCTCTTGAAAAGGATTTTAATGTTTCTATTTGTTTTGTAACTTACAATTTCAGAAAACAGAAAAGACACCCATCATCTCTCATATAATGACTTATCTCCAGTATCGTACCTGAGAAACCTGTCTTTCTGTCTCTAATTATTATCTCAACAGGTTTCCCCTCCATCCCCCTCCCCACTCTCTCCAGCCCGCCGCTAATTGTCGTTTCCTTTTTCGACGTAAACAACATAATATGTCATTATGCAAATGTGCACTTATGAATGCGCGTACCCTGCGTCAGTGTCAGGGGTTCCTGAAACGCAGCAGTCAAGAAGGAAATGCCAGCGAATTTATCAACACGCATAAAATGGAGTTCAACTCCAGAGGTTGGGAAGTGGTTCTTCTCTCCCTGCTCTCACAGTTCTGCCTTATTTACAGGGAGATAAATCCCTCCCTGGCTCTAGTTTTAATGAGGGCATGTTTTTTATAAACTATTGACATGGAAAATCTTTGAAAAGAAGGTTTTCTGGACGTGTTTATTGACAGCTCTGCACTACAAACTAAACTTTAGTTGGTCAAGTTTTATATTTAAGTGAGACGTTTTGGGGCATAAATGGAAGCTTTATTTCAGTAATTAAACACACATAACTTCTATTAACCTCAGCTAATTGCCACATACGGTATTAATAACAGACAATGCAGTTCATCCCAAATTAGGGACGTATTTATGAGCATTCCAGATACTCAAAAAAAATTTGAAACAATTTACACGGAGTCTGAGGACTCAAATTAGTTTTAAGGACTTGAAAAGAAACCATGTCTTTAACAGTAAACGTGTCTCTTTGTGTTCACTTTAGAACTCAGCAGACAGACACGTGGCAGGACGAGCGTTTAAATGATAAATGTTTCCTCCCACAGTTTGTTCTGCATCTTCACCTCAGTCCTGATTGACAGCTTCACTCCCAGAGTTTGTTTCTGCTCGTTATACAAAGGTGCCTTTGGCTGCCTGCGCTGTTTAATTTGTGATATACACTGAGGCTCTGTTTAAGTTTGCAGCTGTAATTGTGGTGCATCAATTATTCCTGTTTGTTTGCAGCCAAAGGTTCAGGGTTCGTAGAGTCATGTTACTCATTTCAAACAGCTGCTTTAGTGACTGAGCATGTCGGTAAATATGTTTTGATTCTACAAAAACATGTTAAATATTGATGCTGTTGCTTTACATCTCCGAAATATCAACATTACATAAGTTAAGAACGTGGCTCTAGTTTGGGCGTACTGATAACAACAAGTTTTTAAAATTTATTTCCTTTGAGCTGAAAAGGAGAATTTTCTCAGCACTTAAAGGACCACTTGATCGTACACTGTCAATGTATTTAATTATACAGATTTTTTTCCCCCAGTAGTTCACCGATATAAAAATAAAATTACAGAAATATACTGTAAATTTGCATGTCCAACATAAAATAACATTGAAACCTGCAATTATATAACCATAAAATCTGAATTTTAAATAATTTAATTATTTTGACATAAGAAGACTTTAAATATATTCACAAATGTATTGTGTATTTGCTTTTTATTTAATAGATAAAACTGTTAAATTCAAATTTAACACTATATAATTCTAAAATAAGATAAGATAAGCCTTTATTAATGCCACAGTGGGGAAATTTGCAGTGTTACAGCAGCAAAGATAGTGCAAGCATTCAGGGAATGAAGTGCAAAATAAATAATATCCAAAAAAACAAGATATACATAAGTACTAAATAGAAATATCATTCTTGGTATTGCACAGTTTAAATGGAAATATTGAAATAAGTATTAATATTGCACAGAGTTTATGTAAAGTGTAAAGTAACACATGTTCTAGATATGGATAAGAAATAAAATATTGCACAGGGTATGACAATTAACATAGAAAGAAGTATCGGTCCTGTAATTTTACATAGACTTGTTTGTTTAACTGACAATATCTTATATAATAAACAGATGTTTTTGTCATTATAGGTAATTTAATTGTTTTTACATCTGCAAATATCCCTTATTAATTATAAAAAATACAATAAAAAGGGTCTTATGTAAAATTAAGGCTAGAAAATGACATTTTAATGACTGTATTTTTATGAGATGGTTATTTTCCATTATTTTACTGTGCTTCTTGGTGGCCCAGCTGCTGGAATACTATAATTTTTTACAGTTTGTTGCAGGGTACAGTTTAGTTACCAGGGTTTCACTGGATAGTAGTGAAAGCACTGTTGAAGGCTATATTACATGTATTATTCTACTGCTGTTAAAGAGACCCATGGGAATCCATCCATCAATCCTCTGTAGGGTCCTGGCAGGGGTAACCCTAGACAGGTCGCCAGTCTATCACAGGGCTACACATAGAGACAGACAACCAAGCACACTCTCATTCACACCTACGGACAATTTAGGATAATCAATTAACCTCAGCATGTTTTTGGAGAACCTGGTGAAAACCCACGCTGCACAGGGAGAACATGCAAACTCAACACAGAAAGATCCAAGGCGTCCTAACCGGGACGCGAACCGGGGATCTTTTAGCTGTGAGGCAACGGTGCTAACAACCAGCCACCGTGCAGCCCCACCCGTAAGAATATATGATTAAAATTGCATCTTTACTTCCTATGTTCAAGTTAAATTACTGATTTGGGAAATTATTTGTAATACAAATAAAGTCTTGCATAAATTATACACCCAAGTCTCAAAAGACTTTTTTAGAAACACCCGACTCTACACTCACTGAGTCACATACGTTCAGGTGTGGAAGTTGCTCATCTACAGTCTTGTGTATTTTGTGCACTGAGCTAGCTTTTCTCTGACTTGTGGTATACCTTTAACAGTTATAGAAACAATCCTGACTTCATTAAAACATTTATTTCAAGTACCTGCTTCCAATTACATTTATTTCAAGTACCTGCTTCCAATTACCTGCTAACAAGTGAACCAGACTACACAGCAGTCACTTCAAATGACAACATTAGCATAAAAATTGACAATAAAAAACAAAAATGAGTCTAATATTTCATTGTGCAAAAAAAAAAAAACCTCAAAAATCGTCTTTTATTACCAAGTTTTCTCCTGAATAAAGTGTTCCATGAAAGTAAAAAAAGCAACAAAACTGTAAACCAAACAGATTTATGTGGCTAAATCGTAATTATTTTCAACACACAAACACCAGCTGTGACGAACATTGAGAGCGGAGACAGTGTTTTCATGTCAAACAGAGAGCATATTTCCCCACTGTGAAACCTTTTGGCTCCTGCAAATATTAGAAAAAGTGTCTGAGAAAGCAGCATCTCGGAGTTCGGCGTGAGATTGTGTGTTGCTCACAGTTCCCACACTGACTCACTGGCGGGCGTGCGCGGTGGCGGCGTGTGTTCGCGTATGTAAACAACTTGAGGTTGAATTCATTTTCACTGCCGACCGATGAGCGCGATAAAACCCTATCTGTGCTCGCCACACAGAAAGGAGGCCGGACAATCGGTGGTAAATAATAGGATATTGATTGATAAAATGGCTATCATCACATTTTATCGGCACGTAAATACACATTTTTGTATCAGGGTGCTTTCCCTCCCTGACTAACTTGTTAAAATGTGCGTGTGTGGGTGTGTGTGTGTGTCCTTTGTGTCTGGGGATTTGGATGGAAAATCCTCATATCTGACAGGAGAGTCTATTAAAATTCTGCACAGCACGCCGGTTGAGGTTTCACTCGAGGGTGGAGGGGGTATTCTCTGACTTTCTCTCCACTCTCCACCTTGCTGCTCTCGACGAGACACACATTCATCCCCACACATATCGTAACTCAGCAGTCAGTCTGCTACACCTTCCTCACCCGAACGCCTTCGTCTTTCCCTTATTTTTTTCCTTCTTTCTCTCTCTCTCTCTTTCGTTCTGCAACACACTTGTTTCCAGCCTGTCAGTTGAGCTGCAATTCTACTGCAGCACAGTCCAGTAAGAAAGCGGCTTCACCTGGAGAAGGGTGTATTAACACCTCCTCGAAAAGAAAAAAACTCTGGCATGGCAGCACTGAGATAGAATAGGAGAGATGACACTACAGTGGAATGCATTGGAAAGTCAGACATTGTGCCAGTGCATGTCAGAAGCTTTCGGTTTTTCCATTTTTATGCAAAAATATACAATTTCTCATTCGCCTACGGGCAGTATCTAGGTGTTTCTAAAGCTGATGGGCAAAGATGGTGGGGAATGTTATGTAAAAAGTCGCTTTCCCTGGTTGGCAACAGCAGAAACTAAAAACAGGCTGCAATCCGAAGCAGCAGGAAGTAGGATTACTGCATCACTAAAGCCCCATTTACACTTCCTCATTCACAGGTTCTCGTATGCGGATCAAATCCAGATTTCATCCTCAGAATTTTCAGTTGGCAATATCACAAACCTGATTGATCTGGTTTACATGAAGGCTACAGATCAGATTCACGATGATTTTGCATAGCTAGGGCAATGGCAGTGCTGTGCAGAATGGTCTGACTGCACCTTATTACCATTCTACTCTAGAGGGGGAAGGGCTCTGGCTTATTTGTATTTCTTTAAACCAATCACAGTCGTCTTGGGTGGTGCTAAGGCCAGGATGCAACAATGGCGTCCTCTCAAAATAGTGTTTACATGAAGGCTACAAATAAACGCCACTATAGTTTGCGTTGCTGGAGCATTCTCTAGTGCTGACACATTGCTGTGCAAAATGGTCTGACTGCACCTCGTTATTCTGCTAAAGGGGGCAAAAACTCTTGATTGTTTGTTTTTCCTTAAACCAATCAAAATCTTCTTGGGCAGAGCTAAGGCCAGCAATGCAATGGGGTCCTCTTAAAATAGTGACAGAGGATATGTTTTGGTGGAACATTTGCATACAGCGAGGCCAACACTGTGATTAAAATGGCTAATTCATCGAAGAAAAAGCATGGCTGCCTTACTGCATGAGGCCAAATCCTAAGCAAAACTTGAAAATTCAACATGGCAGGTTGCTAGCCCAGTGGTTTTTGGAGTTGTTTTCAAAATCCCCAAAAATGGTAATGCGCAATAGGGTCACCATAGTTGTGTATTGCTAGACCATTCTCCAGCGCTGACACATTACAGTGCAGAATGGTCTGACTGCACCTCATTGTAAGTAATCACAATCTTTTTAGGCAGTGTTATGGCCTTCCTATGGAAAATAGAAATGGGAAATAGCGGAAGGGGAGGAGAAAGTCTCAAGAAATTCAAGGCCAGCGGCAGGCTTATACCCACAGTCTATATCCAGTGAGTCAGACTAGTGTCACCATGTAGAAGCTCATAATGTAATAACGTCTTTGCGCATAATGTAATAACTTATTACATTATAAGCCTTACTGGTGAAGCTCATAATGTAAAAACGGCCCATAATGTAATAACTTAAATGTAATAAAAGTTATTTTATTACGTTGTTACATTATGAGTCGTTATTACGTTATGAGCTTTTATTACATTTAAGTTATTACACTATGAGCCGTTATTACGTTATGAGCTTCTACACACCATCACTTCAATCCAGAGGGTGGTGGCTGCACTTGAGCATTTCCTGCGGTCAACAGATGATCTGTTATGTGGATTAGGGCCAAAGCATTACATCTGGTGTGCATGCAAATGTCTTATGTGATACTCTATGAGCACTGTCACAGAAAAAAAAAAACACAGAACAAGAGGTGTATGTTTTTCAAGAAGAACTCCTATTTTTATAAAGTTTTTTTCAGTGCCATCAATCAGAATCCTCTCCTCAACCTGCCGCAAGACATGCCTAATGAATGAATCTGCATTTCACAGAGGATTACCCATCAGAGGCCTGCGCCGATACAGTCAGTACAGATTTATTACTATCAGATACTGCTTTTGATCAGATCCACAAACATACGAGACGATCATTAACACGGTGTCAATCACTTTCGCGCATCAGTGAGACGATGAAGTCGTTGTTGCCGCGAACTTAACTCGACCTGGATTCTGTTCTTTTGAATTTATCACCTGATCATAAAAATGCAATTCCCCCTCTCTTTTCATGATGCTGGATGCCTATAAAGGAAGTCAAATCCCGGCTTTGCCTCTTTGTCGACACTCAGACTTGTGTGAGAAACAAATTTGCGATCAGAGGATATTACCTCCCAGGGTAACGGCTCCTCATCATTTTCAGGGACACATTCCTTTGATATGCATTTTTTCGAGTGAGGCCTATCCCCCTTGTTGCCTCAAGTTGAATGAAGGGAAATATTTATGACATTAAAACGGCAGATATAGCACTCTGGGGTGCCCATAATTGGTACTGGTGGGTAATCGTTTAGGATAATTTTGTCACTTTATGCTGAGGCGCCGATGTCGGGCCCAGGAGTCCAAGATTTCCACAGGGATATAAATAAGGTCTGTTAGTTTGGCTAAACAGAAAGCAGTTAATGGGGGTGTCAGATAAAATACATTCGGGAGGGAAGAATATAAAAATACTTGGCAGTTTGCTCAACTAATCCTCAAACCTAACCCACATATATAATTGCATTCTATATGATTTTAGCATTTCATCTTATGATAGGGATACAAGATTGATTGTTAATGCATTCCAAATCAAAATAACTCATTAGATATGACTGGTTGAGCAACTAAAAATGTGAAAAGTGTGGTTTTACTGACCCAACCATCCACCCCAACCAAGAGGCAGCCAAATAGATCAAGTTAGCTAATAGCCAGTGCAACATGTTAGCTAAAGGTCTTCTTTTCTTATATAGAGAAACAGCTACAAATGTCATTTACAAAAGGTTTCATTTACATCTGGCTGTGCAACAAAAGTTTCTGAGATGTTTAAATTGTCTAACAGCCATTGAGTTAATCCACACTTTAGTCAGGTGTGGCTTTAACCCTTTAAGTCGTAGTGCGTCATTGGCGACACGTTTGGGCTAGCGCACTTTGGAATACCGTAAATATGTCATCGTTTGTGCTATCGGAAAAAAAATTTGACGGTTTCTGAAAGCTGAGGCATTGCGCTTTACAGCCAATATGGTGTAATTACGGTAATTTCATTGGTGCCCCCCCCCCAGGAATCCACTGCATGAAATTACCGTAAAATTACCGTAAAGACACTATATTGGCTGTAAAGCGCAACGAAAAAATGGGCACAAGCACTCACAGGACGTTTTCTTACCTTTTTGTCATCAAAATAAGAAGGTGGACATTTTGAGGCTCGGGTCTTAAAGGGTTAAAGGACGATGATCAGACAGTGGGACCAAAACACAAACTTTGACTCGTGACTATAAAATCCACCTTAAAATGCAACTTTATTCAAATGACACGATGCCACAGATGACTACAGACAGACAAGAAAGGACTGCTGGATACTGGTATGTCAGTTAGGGCTTCAGCCAGGTGTTTAAATGTCCACAGTTCCACCACTTGTCGCCCCTGGTGTCCAGATGCCTTCTGTTTTTTGTGATGGATCCCTTGCAGCCTCTGTGTGGGAAGATGGCTTGTGTGGACACTTGATTCCAGCTGGCTGAAGACCATGCTCCAGACTCCATTTGACCTGCTCTACACCTGCTCTCCAGCCCTCGTTCTTCTCCCCGCCTACGTTCCTGGCTGATTGGACCACCACCCAGTTCCCTCCTCCAATCAAACTGCAGCAATCGTCACACCTGGGGTTTAAATCTGCAGCCAAACTCGCAGTCAGGGTTGCTGTGACTTAATGTGAGCAGCTTGTCTTGGTGCCTCTTGTTGTCTTGTCTTTGATGTAATTACTTTTGTTAGTCACAGATAGTTGCTCCGGTGTCTCTAAGTTTGCCTAAGGAGTTGTTTTCTTCTGTTATTCTGCTTGGGCTGGTTTGTAACTCTGTTAGCCCTCGTTTGGTTTTAATTGCTTCTTTGATTTGGCAACACCCACCAGCCCCGTTTTCTTAATGGCATTATCACTTTTTCTTTTGTTAATTATGTCACTACACAATAAATTGCTTTACCAAACCAAGAACACCTGGTTTTTGTTAGCTTCCTAGCTCACCCTAGACAGCTGGGTTGTGACATCGATTAAGAAATCAGGTCAAACAGCTCAGGATGGACAGCATGATTCTGCCCCCAAAAATGTCCGTCAGCTTCATCAAGCCCTTCAGAAAGAGTGGGACAAAGTTCCAAAACCAGCATCAATAACCTCATTAAGTCTTTGTGTTGTAGATGCAACTGGTGGACGCACTTGTTGCTGACTTGTGGTTTATGGTCTATGACTCCACTATCAATCTACCCATTATTATTTCGGTTGTTTCATGACGTCCATTCTCTTGTAGAGATGCCGTGTGTTAGAACAACAAATACTTTTTTTCCCTCTAAAAAGAATGAAATAAAATATTACATGTTCCAGTTACATGTTTTTGTTCAGTGTATTTCCCTTCGGAGTTGATGGAGACAAAAATACAGGAAATATTGGACTCGTCATGGAGGGGAGGAGGTTATGTGGCTCATCTTTTCGCCTGGAAATTGTCTGACATCCTCCTGGATCATATTCTTTATATTTCTGAATTTTCTAATTCTGTCCTATCAGAGGTCTATATTGTTAACCCTTTATGTCCTAGTGCGTCATCAGTGACACGTTTGGGCAAGCACACTTTGGAATACCGTAATTATGTCACGGGTTTGTGCCAATATAGACAGCCATTATAGTGTCATTACGGTAATTTCACAGTGTCATTATGGTAATTTCATTCTTAATTATGTCATGGTTTGCACTATCGGAAAAAAAAAAAAGACAACGGATTCCTGGGGGGGTACGAATGAAATTACCGTAATGACACTATATTGGCTGTAAAGCGCAACGGCGTTTTGCTTTACAGCTAATATAGTATCATTACAGTAATTTCATTCGTACCCCACAAAACACCCACAGCGGCTCAGGTCTTAAAGGGTCAATATGCTATGTCGCTCCTCTGTACACACAACATCTAGGCATGTTAGTCGGTCCTGAAAGAGGGATCCCTATTGAGGTTTCTTGCAATTTTCAGGGAGTTTTTCCTCATCTGAATCCAGGGTCTTAGGACAAAGGATGTTGTTGTTGTGTTTTTAATTGAAAAAATGCATATTGATGGACATAAGTCTAAAAATACAAGATGTAAACATGCTTGGATAATAGCAAAATTGCTCATTTACACCTCAGCAGGCGACAAAAACAAAAGCATTTCAAATTCTACTATATAGATAAGAAAGGCAATATACACTACGTAACAAAAAGTGTTCACCCATCTAATTTGCCTTGAGCCACTTATTTGTTTTTATAAAACTTGTGTAGCGTACAGATTGTAAAGCCCCTTGAGGCACATTTGTGATTTGTGACTTAAGTAAAAGTGCTTAATTAGTCAGTGTTGTGTTTTCAGCTTGTTCTTTGTCCCACAAGTGGCCCTAATAGATGAGTAAATAATGCAAATATCCAGCATTACCATTCCTCTATAGCCGATGGTCTCATTCTGCATGTAAAACAATGCAGCACTTCAGCGCCGATACATCCGTCAGTGGTGCATCGAGCAGGTAAAGCTTCCGACACATACCTTCCTCCCAAGGACACCATTGTCTACTGGGTGACCTTGAGCGTAAAACCAATTACTCAGACAATTAATCATCCACCACAAATTACATTTTCATATCGAGGGCAAAGCTCTCAAACAACACCGGCGAGTTGTTTCAGCCGGACACATACATCACAGCAAAATAAAGCAAAATTGGAACGAGCTCCTCTGCTCTCATTCTGCCTCCTGTTAGAAGCAATAAGACGTCTCAAGGCCACGTCTGTCTCGCTCGTATCTACATCTCAACGCCTTCTGAAGACATCATTGTGCTTTCTATGCACGGGCGCAAAAAACACTCTCGGCGTGTTTGGTTTTTCTTAATGATCTGAGCGGTTTTCGTTGGGCGCATAAAGCTTCTCGCGTTGTGGAGAACATCGCACCAGATGGTGACAGAAGCAGTTGCATGGAGGGGTTTTTTGAATGTTTTGTCAGCGTGGAGAGTGTTTTACCCCTTTAAGACCTGAGCCTCAAAATGTCCACATGGTCTTTTTTTCTTTTCTTATTTTGATTACAAAAAGGTCAGAAAATGTCCTGTGAGTGCTGGTGCCCATTTTTTCAGAAGAAACTTTCAATATCTGGCAGTTATTTACGATTTCCTGCCTATTATAAGAGTTACGGTAATTTTACGGTAATTTCATCCAGCGGATTCCTGGGGGGGCACGAACGAAATTACCGTAATGACAATGTCGTTGCACTTTACAGCCAATATGGTGTCATTACTGTAATTTTACGGTTTCATTCGGGGCACAAATGAACGAATAAAATTGGTGTCATTACGGTAATTCTTTTACGGTAATTTCATCCAGTGGATTCCTGGGGGGGCACGAATGAAATTACCGTAATGACACCATATTGGCTGTAAAGCGCAACGCCTCAGCTTTCAGAAACCGGTGCATTTTTTTCCGATAGCACAAACAATGACATAATTACGGTATTCCAAAGTGCGCTAGCCAAATGTGTCGCCGATGATGCACTAG
>OMNN01097187.1:0-10297 GCA_900302755.1 Chromis chromis
GCCGCGGCAGTGGAGGCTTCAGAGGTCGTGGGAGGGGAGGCGGAAACAGACCCCAACTGTCTGCAGAGGAGCTGGACGCCCAGTTGGATGCTTATAACGCCAAGGTATCTATCTGGATTGCTTAAAATAGTTTTTATTTATTAATGTTAACATTTATTGATAATTTTGTAACCATATTTCTCTTTCAGTTTCAGATGGACACCAGTTAAAATCACTCAGAAGAGATGCTGCTTCTTTCCCTTAGTTTTTTTTTGTTTTTTTTTAATCTCATTAATCAGACACGATGGATCTGACTTTATTACACTTGTGTTTTGAAGTCATTTTATTGTATGGACCATTATTTGTCATTTTCATTTTAAATTTCGCTGTATTTTTATAGGCATTTTTTCTGGTGCAGAATTATTTTTTTTATTTATATAGAGAATTGCCTTAAACCTGCAATGTGATTAATTGGTGATTGATTTTTAAAAAAAAGATAATGTAAACATGATTCAATGACGGGCTGTTAAATGTGATGTTAAATGTTAATGTACATTGGTTCTGTCAATTTGTACTGTATACTTGACATATGAACATGTTTAAAGGCTTTTGTACATAAATATATTGAGTCATCTTTAGAAAACGCCTGTTGTCTTCACTGATGTCTGACTGAAGAGGTAATATATTACTTAATACTTATTGTCTATCAGTACCGCTACCAAAGCCGATTTAAACTGCTTAATGCTAAAACATAGTGTGGTAGAAGTAAATGGCAGTACTGTTACATAGTACTATAAATTGCTAGTCTTTTACTGCTTTTAAAAGTTATTCTTCTGTTTTGACAGACGCTTGAACACACTTCATTCCAAAAATTAAGTATTGTCAGACTTGTTTGAACAGCTGATGCAGAATAGGAAATATTTAGTCCTTTCAGTGGTGGCAAAAGTACTTACTTAAAGACGTACCAGTACAAAAATGTAAAAGTACTCCATTACAAGTAAAAGTTTGCATCAAAACTCCTACTTCAGTAAAAGGACATAGCAGCAAAATAGAGTTAAAGTTTAGCAGGTTTGTGTTTGATGCCTCTGACTGATATATGTGCCATCATTAGAGTTTTAATAGTAAAGTAAAGAACCTAAAAATTGTCCTTAAGTAGAGTACTTGGGTAAATGTATTTAGTTAGCACTAAACAATGCAAATGTTCCTGGAAAATATATATTTCAATAACTAATAACTGGTTGACTGATTTCATTTTTAAAAAAAAAATCTACTTAAGTAAACGGATATATCCGCAAAATGTAGTTAAAGTGATGAAATAAATGTGTTATGTCGGTTTCGTCCCACTCCAGTAGTTTTTGGAAGAAGCCAGAAAGGTTGTAAACCTGTGTGTGTTGTATTTTTAAAGCTTGGTATATTAGTCATCATGTTAAATCGGCATCTTTAAAAATCTGTCAGACAAACGCAGTGGATTAATAAGTACAATATTTCCCTCTGAAATGTAGTGAAGTGAAAGGAGAAAGTAGCATAAAATAGAAATACCTAAACATTGTCTTGCAGTACAGTACTTGAGTAAATGTACTCAGTAGAAATGTTGAGATCCTTCTATATTGAGTAGTATATTGGTACACAAGTATACTTCTTACAGTCTTACTTTACCTTGAGCAAAAGATCCATGCGAACATGAGGGATCGTTTTTAATTGTTTTTGAGGAACATTCATTCAAGTACAATATGGAGGTACTTGTACTTCACCTGAGTATTGTAATATTCTGCCGCTGTCTTCTTCCCCTCCACTACATTTATCTGACAGCTTTTATTTAGATGAGGATTCCACACAAAGGATATTTTAACACACATCTAAAATACAACACGATGTTAAAAATAAATCTGTTTCATTATTCGAACAAAAAATAATTAACTGAAATGTGATCCGTGTTGTCGCGTCACCTGCGTGCAGCGTGCGCGCACCTGTTACCGGAAACGTGTTGCGCGGGCGGCGCACGGGGCGGCGCCGTTCCGTTGTTCGCCATAGTTCCACCGGAGCGCGGAGCACCGAGCGCACGAACAGCGAAGGCACCTGGAATCACTGCTGCATTTAACGGACAGGTGAGTCTCCGAGCCTCCACATGCAGGTCGTATGAACCTGTAGCCGCGGGACAGGGCGCTGAAACCGGCCAGTTGTCGCTGCGGCTCCCGGTTAACGGATGATAACCCGTCATGCTAACGTTAGCCGCAGGCTGCGGTTAGCTCGGCTGGATTGTTCCCAGCAGCAGCAGTTAGCCGCCGCTTGTCTCACCCTCAGTCCCACCCTGTAAAAGAGGGTCGGCGCCAGGAAAAGTTGAGCCGCATTGTTTCGTCTAAATCGGTCGGGCTCGGTAATCGGTGTGTTGTTGTTTTACCGGCGTGCTGTCAAAATGTTTGTATGTTAGCCGGTTTTCTGGAGAGATGCCAGTCTGGTTCCAGCTGCCACAGTCATGACATGTAGTTTCATCGCCGGTTAACCTCCTGACACACTTGTGTTGTTACATAATCCAGCAGCATTTGCAAAAAATATTAATTAGTAATTACTAATAATTACAGATTAGTTGTTTAGAATAAAAATTCTGTTACATCGGTTTCTCAAATGTATGATTAATGTGCCAGAATAAAGCCCGAATTATACATTCATCACAGTGGGAAAATATATTCACTGTCCTTTTGTTTACATCTTTCTTATATAATTCTGTATAGCTTCATATTAATTCTTTACTTGAGGCCTGCAGGGATGGAAAGAGGCTCAAGATTTAGTGCTGCTATTGTGTAATCCCAAAACAGGGCTGGGCTATGTAGAAGTTCATCACTATAAATGTTTTATTACCAGTCGAGGTTGAAAATTATCAATAATCTTCAATGACTTACTCTTAATAAAAACCAGTAGAATAAAGGTTTAAGTGGAATTCAATCACTTTTGTCAAATGAAGGCACACAGGTAATATTGTCATTGTTAGCACAACAATTTACAAATTCATGTAGCAGACGCTTTTATCCAAAGCAACATATATCTGAGGCAATTTAGGGTTCAGCGTCTTGCCCAAGGACACTTCGGCATGTGGAGGGGCCGGGGATCGAACCGCCAACCTTACAATCATTGGACAACCCGCTCTACCACCTGAGCTACAGCCGCCCCTACAATTCTACAGTTTGTACAATTTCATACATAGGTAGGTAGGCGGGGCAGCATTAAGGACCTTGCCTAAGGTCCTCACTGGATACCTGCGCCCTAAACCAGAATTTGAACCACTGATCTCCCATGCCAAGGTCTGGGGTGTTACTCACTGAGCTATCCAGCTGCTACAACATTAAAAAATAGGAAAATGAATAGAATTACGCATTAATATAAATGAATAAAGATAAAGGAATCACCTCTTCTTGAAACATAATAAATCATGAAAGCAAATAAAACCTGGAAGGCGACCACTGCATGGAGGTTAAAGACCCCCACCGGCCTAGAAAATAATAAAGTACCGGATCAATAAGCAGTATTGGTAATAGTAATAATACAGTTAAAATATTAACAATACCCTTCTCTATTTATCATCCTCGGGGAGCACACTTATGATTTGTTGGTGCAACCCACCTTGTTGTTATGTGCTTTTATGGTGGTTTCCATCTAATACATTTAAGAGAAAACTATCGATCAATATATCAAACTCTTGTATTGATTAAGCGTCTATTGCCTGTACATATCACTTAATACAAAAATATATAAACCCACCCGAGACTCCTCATCAATTTCGGGGAAAATATCCAGTTGCTCTGACAGATTTCCCTGACAGATATTCCGATTTATTTTGCGTTACAACTTTTTAAAGTCAAGCTTTAGTTCAATATTCACTTTTTAAAGGTTTTTAAGCACGACTGTCACATGAGGAGAGACGGCATGAATTCGTAAAATAGTTGAGACGACTGTTTAAACTCTGGGTCAGACGCGCTGCATAATGTACGAGGTGTGGCTATAAAATAATGAGACTGGGCTCGTGTCAGTCGACTCACGGCGTGCATGATGAACCACGTAGTATTGATCAGTGGGCAAGAATAGACAACTCCATTAAGTTTCAATGTGCCTGAATTTAAAGAAAAACCCTGAAATACAGCTTTAGTGTCCTCGTAGTTTCAATCGTAGCATCTGGACTTGGTTGAGTTAGCTCGAAGACGAATCTCATTGTGAGAGTGAATGACCTAACGACTCGCATAATGAGGGACACTCACCCAGCAGACAAAAGCTTCAATAGTGTTAATGGATCCTTAAGAGTATAAAATCTGGAACTCAGTCAGTTTAGAACTGATGAAGCCTCTTGGATGAGAGGTGGAACGTCTTCGACAAACTCAAGCAAGTCCAGATGCTACGATTGAAACGACGAGGATAACCATGACCTGGATGACTGAGAATCTTCACAGACAAGCTTTAGTGTCATGTGCCTTTGCGATTTGCTAACTGCATTGTTTTAAACTGCGAGTTTAATTCAATAACTTGTTCACTCCAGTGTGCTTCCTGTGCTTATGTGAATTTGAAGTTTGTAGCTTCCAGTCGTGTCACGGTGAGCAGTTTGTACACTGAAGGCGGCTTTGGGTGTGGCGGGTCTGTCACGTCGGGATTCCAGTGCAATCCTGAAATCTCCTAGTGTTGACGTTGGCGTGACGGCACATGATGCGACCTTTTAAGTATTACTTTTTGTCATTTTATTGTTTGTGAATAGCAGAAAGACAGCACGTTGATACTTCTCCACCTACGGAGAAGGGAATGAGGAACCTCTGATTTTTCACCAGTGACAGAGGCTTTAATCCCCGCTGTTACATAATGCTTTCAGTCTGAAGCCCCCTCCCCCACCACCACCGCCGCTACCACCACCTCTCCTGTCATTACAAACAGCCTTGATCTAAATTTTGTCTCTTGCGGATATAAAATTTAGTTATGCAAAACAGCAGAGCGACTCATGTTGAATAAAAAGTGTTTTGTTATGTGACCCATCCTCGACTGAGGCTACACAGTTATTTCCATTAAGGATATTTAAAGTCAAACTGCACCAGGGAGGTAGCCCCTTAATAAATCATATATTTATTTTTTTAAAGATTTATTTTTGGCCTTTTATGCCTTTTATTAGATAGGACAGTGGATAGAGACGGAAACGGGAGAGAGTGGGGAAGGACATGCAGTAAATGCCCGAGGTCAGAATCGAACCCGGGACAGCTGCTACGCCTTAGCACTTGGGTCACGCGACATAACCGTTAGGCTATCAGGGCGCCCCTTATAAATCATATTTAAAAGTTGATAAGAAAAGTGTCTTTGATTGTTATTTACAGGCAGATTTGATAAAATAATCTGCAGCTGAGGTCAAATTTTAGTGTAAAGACATTATACAAGCCTTGAATTAGTCTCTTGTTATTGATTTCTGGTTGCCAAAACTTGTGTGTACAGTGGTGCAATAGTGAGGAGGGAAAAGGTGGAAATTTTGAGCAGGTTCTTGGCCTCTGCTCAGACACGTTTATAGCTGCAGCTCCTCGGTCGGTTCGCTTCTTTACTGCTTCTAGACATTCCTCTGACTGCTGCTAGTCGGGGCAGGTCAGAGGAGAGACCAGCGACGAGGTATGCAGACTTTAAACCATATAGAGAAACACATCAGGCTTCAACGAAGTCGACAGGATTGTTTGTGAATATTATCTGAATCAACATGACTTTGCCCGCAACATTTAAAAAATAATCTAATTAGAGATGTACAATTAGTCTGTTATCACGCCTTAAACATTTAATTTCTTTAAGACTTGCTCTCAGTTCCACAGTTTACTTAGTGTGGTGGCTGCTGGGAGCTTGAATCCTTCTGTGGCTGCTGTAATGTAAACGGATGTCAAGCGGGTATTAAAACATCACTTTCTGAGAACTGCTCACTGGAGATGAAGGTAAAATTAGCTCACAGTTGTGTTTCATGTTGGACTGAACCTAGTAGTTTATTTTTCTAATGTATAATCTCTAAATTGACCAAAGATCTTTAGCTAACCCTCTGAACTGAGCTCCAAACAGTTTCTGGGTGTTTCTTTGCTCCTGTCACATTTTTACGAGGGGTGATTGATAAGTTTTGTACTCTGAGAGAGCAACATGTCACAATAGTTTGAGTTCAATTTGGACTCATTGTGTGCATTAATGCCTGTACAATACCTGAGTCAAGTAGGGTAGGGTAGGTCATTCAAGCAAAATGAACCGAGTCGGCTGTCCATTGTTTCACTGTGGCATAAGATGGAGCATCATTTCCTAATGTGTTAACCATGTCTTCATGGATTTACTTGGGAGACATGCCCTTTCAGGACAGGTACTGTGTCACAGCACGGTCACCAACACGGTTCATTTTGCTTGAATGATCTACCCTACCCTACTTGACTCAGGTATTGTACAGGCATTAATGCACACAATTCGAGTTCAATTTGAGTCCAAATTGAACTCAAACTGTTGTGACATGTTGCTCTCTCAGAGTACTAAACATTTTAATTAACAAGTTTTGAGCCTGACCAAGAAAACAAGACTTATCAATCACCCCTTGTAGTCACTGTGGGCTCATTTTTACTCTGCAGTAGGGGGGTAATGGTTCACACAAATCACGGTTCGGTACGTACCTCGGTACAGAAGTCACAGTTCGGTTCTCAGTTAAGGGGAAAAATGAAAAAACAAAACAAAACCCTGCTCATAATTACGGAGTGATTTAATGACAGTGTAGCGTCCTCAATCTGGCTTCTTGTTGTTAGCATTAGCCATCCCATTCGCCGGCAGGAGAATAAACGGTCCGTCACATCCTGTGGTCCACTGGAAACTCCTACTTGTTTTTAGTTCCTGTGAGACGGAGAAGGTCCGCCACAACTGAGGGCACTATGAGGTTTGATATTTGAATAGTCGTGCGACCCGAATATTCGCAGAATGGCAATTGCTATTTGGAACAGCCCTAGTGTATTCATTCAAAAAGCAGATGCATGGAGTGCTGCATGGGTGTTGAAAAAATCGTCTGGTAATTTTGTCCCTCTGGTGCTCTTCAGTTTGGGGATCCAACTTAGAAGCTCCTGAAAAAATCTGAGGCACTCGGATGGTTAAGTATAAAAAGCCTTTAATTAATCATGGGCTAAAAGTTCATAAAAACATGCCAAAAGGCATGGCTTTTTATACTTAACCCTCCGAGTGCCCCAGATTTTTTCATGAGCCTTAGTGTATTGTTGCACCCCTACTCTGCTGTATAAAGTCCTGCACCTCTGTGGAAACAGAACAACCATGTTTGCAGTATAACAAAGCTATAAAGCGATAAATCATTTAAAAAAAAAGAAAAACGAAAGTTGAATTTAAAAAAACTGAAAAAACCTCAATATGCACAGCATTTTTTCCTAATGCCCACAACAGAATTTGGTGCACATGGTTTGTTTTTGGCTTCTTTTTTTTTTTTAAATTAATCATGCAGAATAACATTATGTAGTTAGAAATAACACAATTTTAATTCAAAATTTGGATGATTTCTGGCTCTGATAAATGGTGGCATTTTGGGATTTTCTTTAAAACTATAATAATAAATAAATAATCTAACCTTTATTGATCCTCTTGGTGAAATTCCTTCTCTGCATTTGACCCATCCTATTCAAAGTTAATCTTAACTATACATACTAGGAGCAGTGGGCTGCCGCGGTGAAGTGCCCGGGGAGCAGTCAGTGGTTAAGGGCCTTGCTCAAGGGCCCAACAGTGGCCCAATATGCCTTTTAAACCGTCTGGTGGGTTTTGGGGTTCAGAGGGTTTAATAAAGTCAATAAATTCTCAGAAAAAGATCACATGTAAGTTTTTTGTTCCCCCCCCTCCCAAACAAAACGACTTAGAAATGAATAGCTTATCAAAATAGTTGCATATTACGGCTTCAGCTGAGAATTGTCTTAATTTTGACAATTTTCTTGAGTTATCAATTCATCGTGTGGTCTACAAAATGTTAGAAAATAGTGAAAAACTGCCATCTTTATTTAGTAAACCTTTATTTTGTTCAACTAACAGTCCAAAACCTGAAGGTGTTAAGTTTGTAGTTAAAAAAAAGCAGAGAAAATAAGCAGTTCTTATATTTAAGAAGTTGCTGCCACAACATTTTGTAGCATTTTTTCATGTTCAGACAGCAATAATCTTAAATCTTATCAAAACAGTGCTAGATATCTATTAATCCATAATCAGTTAATGATTATCTGCTCCCAGCAAGTCTGAAGTATGAGACTTATTACAAAGAGACTTTACATCTTCCAGGTTTTTCCCACATCAGTGTGAGTTCATTTTGTACACAGAGTTGGCCTTAAGGTTTCTCTAAATGTTGCTATCACTGTTTACAGTATTAAAATGGCTGCACTGAAGCGATTTAAGAACAGCAACAAGTGTAAAGGTGGTGCAGGAGAATGTAGTTTCAAGTGTCTACACTACCGTGGACTCGGGGTCTGCTGCGGGTGGGATGGCCTCGATGTGAATGTCAAGACTCTTGGCTGTAAACAGAGCTCTTCCTGCTTTTGTTAGCCGTTGTGTTTGAGCTGAGGGAGTTTTTCCAACACCAACCTCCTCAGCAGAGACGACCCTGCCGCGGGGAAACGCAGAAAGAACACACAGTTACTTGCTGTCAGAATGAAGCCTTGACTTAACTTAAGTTTTCTTTTCCTGATGTGAACTAAATTAAATAAATGTGCACAAAATAAGGGATTTGCAGGCTGAAAATCTCCCCTGAAAAACGGAAATATATACGTGTGTGTTGTACAATGTCGTGAGGTTGTTGCATGGAACTTGCATGAATGAATGGCGCTGAAACATCCCTGCAGGCTCATTTTTCTCATGCCAAATTCCTTTTTCTATGACCTAAATAATGTGTAGGCATGTAAAGCTCCCACTTAACCCCCCCGGTCAAGGCATTTTAATTCATGTGACGCCTCCCCTTATGGTGATGGTCTAATTTCACACAGCAGAGTTAGGTCATCAGCTCAGACTCACAGCAGAGCAGCTGTAGATGCAGCAGGCTGGATGCGCTCCGACAGCGTTACATTATTGTTGTGGTTCAGTTTGTCCATTGATTTATAGCCTTTTAAGTATCCAGTAGGAATCCAGGAAGAGATCTTTGCGGTGCCGTGTGTTTAAAAATCCTCCCTATTTTAACTCCATCCGCAGACATGGCTGACGATGAGGTGACTCCGGAGCAGCTAGCAGCCATCGCCGCCGAAAACGAGGAGCCAGAGCCGGTGAACTACAAGCCGCCGGCCCAGAAGTCAGTGAAAGAGATCCACGAGCTGGATAAGGACGATGAAAGTCTACGCAAATACAAGGAAGCCCTGCTCGGAGCTGGATCTAATGCGGCTGGTAAGGTTGTGTTTGCTGGAGAGAGCAAGAAACACAAAATTGATGTTTGTTAAATAGATGGTTGTCCTAGTTTATCCCAAATCCATCTTTGTGTATAAGCGGCTTCTGCTTTTTAATGAGTTGGGAAGGATGCTACATGTTTGGTAATGGAGTGGCATCAATCAGGCTTTGAGGTATCGACTGCATTTAAAGTGCTCTATAGTCTGATTCAGAAAAGGGCGGAAGAAGTTGAGGATCTGAAATATCTTGCAGTTTTGTTGACCAATATTGTGATTTAAATTGTGTGTTTTATACATGAAACTACTGGCCTGTATTTGTTGTCAAAGAATTCAATCTGATACGTCTGTATTAAACATGATCACAAATTCATCTTGTTTTAAGTATTAACTTACCAAGGTTCTTTGAAAATTATTATTTATGTATTGAAAATGTATAAAATTAGTAGAACTAATAAATAAATAATCTAACCTTTGTTGATTCCCTTGGGGAAATTCCTTCTCTGCATTTGACCCATCCTACTCAAAGTTAACCTTAACTATACATACTAGGGGCAGTGGGCTGCCACGGTGCAACACCCAGGGAGCAGTCAGGGGTTAAGGGCCTTGCTCAAGGGCCCACAGTGGTGGTGACTGGGACAAGCGGTCGCTCTCACTTTCCCTCCTCAACCTCTTGCCAGTCCGGGGACTCGAACTGATGACCCACCGGTTACAAGTTCACTTCACAAACCACTAGGCCACCACTGCCCCACAAACTGTTGCCAACCAAATACAATCATGGCTGACTGGGATCACACCTACGTCACCCTGCACGTTATTGGCCTCATTATCTGAAATTAGAAGTAAAAGTAAAAAGCTAGTATTTGCAGCATATTAACTCATTTTACCATTACTTAATTTGACAGTTGTCATCGTGATTTAGTTTTTCTATTGTAATGAGAAAGGAGGCC
>OMNN01097188.1:0-28892 GCA_900302755.1 Chromis chromis
ATAAGCTGCATTATCTCACTAAATATAATAAAACAATATCTATTTTTATTTTTAAACATCACTATTATCAGATGACACCAGTATAATTCATTCAAAGCTTATTTTTTTTCTAATTTCTCTGCATTTTAAACATCTCTCTCTCTCTTTTTCTGCCTCTCTCTCTCTCCTCCTCAGCAGCAGTGGGAGGCGAAAAGAGGAGTAATTTTTCTCCTCATTAACTTCCTGATTGGTTTCGGACTCCAATTTTTGCCCGTCTGCAGTTTGTCACCAGTTCTGAACTGGCAGCCCAATCGTTAATACTAATGTTTGTGTAGCTAAGTGCAGCCTGCTCTTTTTTCATCCCTCAGCGGTCCACTTGTACAGCAATAACAGCGAGGTGGGGTGGGGGAGAGCAGCTGTGAATTAGCCGCTCGCTGTTAATTCTCTGCCTGTTCATCAGCGGGAAATCTATGATGTAATTAAAGGCTGAAGGCAACTGGACGTGTTAAGTTTCAGTGGGGATGTTAAATCACGACACACTGTGGTAAACATGTTCTCTGCTGCGTCCCGACTGTCCTCTGCTCTCCTGTTTAATACAGATTAATGTCGGGACGCTGAAACGGCACAACATCTTGTTCTCAATTAGCCGACGAGCACCTGTTAACGACACGAGGGCTAATTAAACAATTAAATTACTTTCACTGTCAGTTGATTGTTAGCCGACCAATCAGCAGGTGGATCTGGCGGATTGACGTGAAATTTACTACAAACAATCGTGACGTCCAAAAGATAAACTGGAACAACTTTAGTCATTTCCTGATTTTCTTAAAGCGCCACCATCAGGTGGAAATTGGAATACTTCTTCCACGACCAGCGAAACGCAAAACATCCTGCATTCTCCTCATGCTGGGCTCAGACTACCGGAGATTTAAAACCCTAAGAGATTTCAAAATCAGGTTGCATTGCACACGGTCCGTGTTGGTCGCGGGCATTCGTTTTCTTATTTTGAGATTTCAAAATAAAAACTAAAAATAGGGCCGCCATTTAGCTCACTGAGTTAAGGCGATACCACATGAGCGCAGTCCCTTAGCAGCGGTCATGAGTTCGAGTCTGACTCAAGACCATTTGCTGCATGTCACTCTCTTCTCTACCCCCAATTTCACTCTGTCTCTCTACTAATAAAAGGAAAAACTCTCCCCCAAAAAATACATTAAAAAAAAACAACAACAAAAAAACGTTTGCCGTTTTTTCAGTGATAATACAAAATTAAAATCAGAAAACAGGCCGTAATTCATTATCCATTATCTGATTTAATTAGATGTGTTTGTAAATGGAAATCAGGAATTAAAATACACCCGTGGAAAACGTATTTCTCTATTTCCTGTTCGTTTTGGCTCCATGGCCCGGAAGTTGTACCACGAGCTAGCCAGCAAGAGAGGGTGGTCATCAGAAGGCGTCAGAAAATTCAGACCCAGCGGGCTCACGCTTTTAAATATGTCTCTGGATGGATATGCAGATTTCCTTGTGGAAAATAGAAGAAATGGAATGTCCTGTTAACGCAGCAGCGATATCACAACCTGTGGGACCCCGAGGCGTTCCCAGGCCAGCCGAGAGACATAGTCCCTCCAGCGTGTCCTGGGTCTAACCTGAGGCCTCCTCCTGGTGGGACATGCCTGGAACACCTCCCCAGGGAGGCGTCCCGAAGGCATCCGGAACAGATGTCCAAGCCATCTCAACTGACTCCTCTCAACATGGAGAAGCTCTACTCCGAGCTCCTCCCTGGTGACTGAGCTCCTCACCCGATCTCGAAGGGTGCACCCAGCACTAACTTTGCCCACGAGGCAAATTAACGTGCTCATTTTCCATGACTAATTTACAAAAGAAGCGTGTCTGACAAAGCAGAATTTACTATGCTTGGATAAACCCAGGTCATTTTAACTTAATTTACAAGACATGAAGTTTGTTGACATGCAGGCTTCACATGTGCACAGAAAAAATGAGCAAGGAACAGGTGAGAAACACTGAAAAAGGAGGATCTGGGGGGGCTCCAATAGCCTAATGGTTATGTCGCGTGACCCAAGTGCTAAGGCGTAGTGGCTGTCCGACCTCGGGTGTTTACTGCATGTCCTTCCCTACTCTCTCCCGTTTCCGTCTCTATCCATTGTCCTATCTAATAAAGGCATAAAAGGTAAAAAATTAATCTTAAAAAAAAAAATAAGGAGGATCTGGCAGCAAAAAAAAGTCATTGTCAATTGTAAAGAAATTTTTCGGCGACAGGAAGGATGACGTTGACAAAATAGGAACTCTGTCGGCAGTGTCTTATAATCACTACTGCCACATAAGATTTGACCATTTAAATCAGCAATCTTTGTGTGACAAGTGCGAAGCCAGATCTGAATAACATCCAAAGCAAAACATATATCAGACACCTTTGCCACCATATGAGATGTTCAGATATTCAGAAAACTTTGTCTGTCGTGACAGAAAATCGTCTTAGACGTGGCTCTACAACAACCATACAGCCATTTGTACATACCGACTGTTTTCCTTAAAAACAGAGTGTTAAGATCATTAAAAAGTGTTCAAAATATTTACAGCAGTGGGGATGAAGGAGTTTTTGTAAGTGTTTTTCCTGGCCAGCGGGGCTCTGTAGCGGCGTCCTGATGGTAATAGCTGGAATGAACTGTGCAGAGGGTGAGTGATTGATGGAAGATACCTGATAGCTAAAACAGAAGACATGATATCTAATATATCAGGGCATGTGGATGAACTAAAAAGTACGGGTTATTGCACAGTGGTTCCTGAGTCTCTGTGACTAGTGAGAGTTCATCAAGGTAACGGCCTGGGGGAAGAAACTTTCTCTATGTCTGGTGGTTTTGGTGTAAAGTGCTCTGAAGCGCCTACAGGACAGAAGGAGTTTAAAAAGTTTGTGTGCGGGGTGTGAGGGGTCTGCAGAGATGTCACCTGCCCGCTTCCTGACCCTGGACAGGTACAGGTCCTGGATGGAGGGCAGGTCGGCCCCAATTATTCTCCCTGCAGAATTGTCCTTTGCAGTCTGTGCCTGTCCTGTTTGGTGGCCGATCAAAACCAGACAGTGATGGAAGAGCAGAGGACAGACTGGATGATGGCGGTGTAAAAGGTGATCAGCAGCTCCTGTGGCAGGTTAAACTTCCTGAGCTGTCGCAGAAAATAATACTTTAACCTTTATTAATCCCCTTGGGGAAATTCATTTCCTGCATTTTACCCATCCTACTATATATAGCAGGAGCGGTGGGCTGCCGCGGTGCAGCGCCAGGGGAGCAGTCAGGGGTTAGAGGCCTTGCTCAACAGTGGCTGCAGTGCGGTTCGATCCCCTGACCTTCTGATCAGTAGTCAGGGGCTTAACCCGTTGCCCCCAACACACTGTACAACCTTTGCTGGGCCTTTTTCCGGACAGAGTCTATGTGGGGAGTCCACTTCAGGTCCTCAGAGATTGTGGATCCCAGAAACCTGAAGGTGTCTGCAGTAGACACTGCGTTGTTGAGGATGGTGAGGGGGACAGGTGTCGGGGGATTTCTCCTAAAGTCCACTGTCATCTCCACAGTCTTGAGCGGGTTCAGCTCCAGGTGGTTCTGACTGCACCAGTGGACCAGCTGTTCCACCTCCTGTCTGTATGCAAACTCGTCACCGTCCCGGATCAGACCGATTACAGCAGTGTCGTCCGCATACTTCAGGATGTTCACAGCATGAGCAAATGATCAAAGTGAGTGACCAAAAAGTGCAAGTACTTGGTCTACAGGGATGTCCCACAAAGAAAAAATGAAACAAAACAAAAAATATCAGTTTCTGTGCCCCCCTAGTGTGAGTAATGGTCTGGCCTGGCTGCTTCCAGAACAATTGTCTGGCTCTGTCACTGCCAATATGGCCTGGGCACCAGAAAGATAAACAATCAATCAATATGTTTAATTGAGAACTCCTGTGAACCAATCAGCAGCAGAGAGGAACTTCCCTCTTGTGTTCACATGTAATTTCTTTCATGATGCACACAAATACAGTTTCTCTCTCAGCCTCCCAAAGATGCAACACTGCAAATGACAGAGTCCAAACTGTGTTATTGTCAGTTACACAGTGCAGAATGAAGATGCCTCTAAGTGATGATCAACAATAAGAGTGATACTGAGGACTGTTGAGTGATTATGAGTTCCAAAATATTTTGAGAACAACACACAGGACCAGCTCTCTTTATATTCAACACTGTCTTGCTCCTCCTCCTCCTCCTCTCTACATTCCTGATGTGCAGTAGACACACTGCATCCCAGACTGTGGTCTTATCTTACTGTAGCAGTGAGGCTAAGTAAATGAGTGTGATTAATGAGTGTGCAATAACTCTGGGGCTGAAAATCAGTTTGGATTTTATGGTCACAGTTTTAGCCTCTTTCCATTATAAAGAAATAACAGTTGAAAGACACTGTGTCTAATTGATTAAAAAAGAGGCCTGCTGTGAGCTTTTATTATTTGTATCCATGTTTTTAAAGTGATTTCCAGAGTTGGTTGTCAGCTGATGCACACATGGAGCTCATAATTATGGATACAGCTGAGACTTATCAATCAAAAGGTGAAAAATATCTCCTAAACTGATCATTTGGTAACTTTTTCACCTAGGTACCACTAGAGGGAGTATTAGTAATGTGAAAGTGGGAGTGTGTGTTGTGTTGGAGCTGCACTTGTTCAAGCATATTCATAACCAGCTGAAATAGTTCCCACAGATTTAGCTTTTCACCTTCTCTCTGCAGCTTTTTTCTGAACTTTAGTATAAGTCAAAGCATTCACATGTCTTCATATGCTTTGGGACTTCTGTTATGGAATCAGATACACAGTGTTGGCTCCACAAGGTCAGGACGAATACATTTCAGGAATTATACTGTACCTTGCATCACATCTCCTGCACATCAGTCTGGCCCTGGATCAGTGAATGTGAATGGAAAGGAATACATAAGTAAGGCTTCACTCATTCGAACAAAACAGACGCTGGAGTAGTTTGAATAACTTCTTTATTTATTTCCATCTTACAGTTTGCAAAGGAGATTGTCCATCTTGCACTCGAGTTCATGTTCACTCACTTGGACCACATTCGATCATAAAGAGCAAGAGCTGCAGGGAGCGAGTGCAGCTCCACAGAAAGGAGGTAAACTGGGTCATACTTTATATTCAGCCGTGGGCTGATTCCTCCTCCTGCACTGCAGGTCAGCAGTTTATACACATACATCACATTAATATCTGCTCTGCAATCAGTGGCATAAGTGCAGATCAGTCAAACCTCAGCGCCTCCATCTGAGAACTTTCTCACTCTGCCAGAGTCCGACTCACTTAGTGTGTCTCATTTATTCAAACTGAAATTCAACATCTGTTCATACAGTGTGTTTCATGTGTTGAATCATCTGAACGGTTCTCCTATCTATCAAATCCAAGTGTGGCAATAAATGAGTAATACTTGCTGCAATATGTTCCTGGAGCCTAGATCAGGTTTTCCCAGACTTAACTCTCAATTTGCCCAGAACTGTCTGAAATGTTTGTAGAGCAGCTAGAACAGTATTGTGCATCTGTCTTCACTGGATTGTGCAATGACAGACTGTAATAGTAGGAACTTGTAGTTTGGGAAATCCCTGTTAATTTGACATAAAGCATATGAATAAAACAAGGCAAGAACAGGGCAAAGAGGGAAACTGCCCCAGGTCTCCAGACCCTCAGGGGCGCCAAATGCCCCAGAGGTGGGTTTCAATGGTGGCCATAACTTATTTTTTACCCAGCAGTAGTAGTAGGTTAAACCCTTTTAGATCCAAAACTACAGCCACTGATGATATGGAAACTAAAATGTGGTTGTTGTTTAGTTATAATAACCAGAATCCACCGTTCCAACTGTCTATAAAAGTACTTGGAAACGTTTCATTCGATAAGCTTTTCCATTTGACTCTCATTCCCTCCAATCTCCACTCATATAAACCTGCAAACCCAACTTTTTAAAATGTTTATAATAGAGCAGCTCCACTGCTACTGGCTGCTGTAGGAAACATTCTTAGTGCCTGCTCTAACATGTGGGCGCACTCGCAGTGTCGGTTGTCAGCTGTCCAGTTGTGCGCTCTCGCTGGAGAGGCTTTTTGTTGGGAAGTTTCTGTAAGTGAGTCAACACGGCACAGGGAGGACGCCACCCAGCCCCGCCGCTGGATCCTCCGCTGGGCTTCTCTCTGCTTTTCTCCGAGGACACAAAACACACAACTTGACTCCACAACAGAGGATTTAGGCTTTTTGATCTCCACACACCGGGGATGGTTATCGTCGTTTTTACGCGGCTTTTTCCTCTTTGGAATTAACGCAGCGGAGGAGAAATGAAAGTGACGGTGTGCTTCGGGAGGACCCGGGTGGTCGTTCCGTGTGGAGATGGGAATATAAAAGTCCACAGTCTCATCGAACAGGCGGCCATGAGGTATAAAAAGGCCATAGCGAAGGTAAGACTCACACACACCTCCGCTGCTGTGTGATTTTGTAACCGTCTCCCTGTGAGAGCGCGGAGCAGCGTGTTCTCTGGAGCCTCAACATGGCGCTTTTCTTTGGGGAAAGAGGCACAGATCCGGCGGCTTCCCCCTAGAATAGGAGCCGGTGGAGACCCCCAGGGGCCCCTGGAGCAAGGAGAGTAGGGCGAGTGCGCTTTTTATCATTGTTTCAAAGGAGGTGTGCAAGAGGAATAACTTTTATGTGGGTGGTTTTCTGTTTTCTCTTCATTAAAGTTGTGAAGCAGATGTGGCCACTTTGTGTATCTACTAGGTTGTCCATGAAAAAAGTTACTTTGGAAAGACTGGAACTGTTCTCATGTACAGTAAAGGTAGGAAAGTACACACAATGGGCACCTGCACTGCCCTAACTGCAGGTTAATGTCACAATGAGAAACAGTTATGCAACCATATAATGACTATATCCAAACACAATAAACTGGCTGCTACATTATATTAGACAGTAAGTCCTACAGGTGCTATCCACCTTGCTGTATTCACTCCAAGTTTTCATGTGTCCATTCGTGCCTTCAAACTGTTGATAAGCCAATGCAACACTTTCCCGTCTGTCGACTCTGTGCACTCATTGCCCTTCCAATTACATGTTTAGAAAGTTCATCCAAGTTCCATGTGCAAATGATGGAACGCATGACTGTGTGAAACCCCCGTGCCAAACTCCAATGAGGACACTGATTGCTTTTCCCTTTGTGGGTTTCAAGTGGCTGAGCTTTAAAGCCCATTAAATGACTAATGAATGAATTGAAGTTTGGTATGCCACGTCTAGTAACAGCACTTTCTCCCCTTTCAAAGGAGGCGCCATTACTATTAGAGTCACGTTAATGCTGCTGCAGGATTGGAATATCTTGATGAGGCTGTGCTGGTTTTCCCCAAGTTATTGCAGTAACCTTTAGACGCGTTTCAGTGAGGTCGAGACTGGGAACAAAATCTGCTTTTTGCCTTCAGTACAATCCCAGACTTGCAGTGCTTCACCTGAAACCTGTACGATCACCTCCACAGACGAAATACCTTCCTGGATGAGGTGAATATTCGCTGTTGTTCTTCGACCGCACATTTTTTACCACCCCAGCCAAACAATGACGAAGTAGGTCAACATTAACACTCATTCTTGAAGAGCACTTCCTCCTTAGACAGACACCAGCTATGACACACACACACGCCCATTCACTCCTCTGTTTACCAGTGCTTGATGGTTTTCCATGCTTCAGCAGAATGGAGGCGACTGGTCCATTGATCCATGCAGCTGGACTGTAAGTGTAGAAGTGTGTTTTCCCTCTGGAGAGCGCTTGGCATTGGATCAACACAAACTACTCTACCATGTGCCAGACAAGACTTCTAGAGGACAGGAAGATGTAATCATATATAGGTCACTTCCACATTTATACCATCACAGCAGCTGACGGCTATACATCATTTCTCCGGCCTATAATCTAAAAATGCAGATGTTTGTTTGTTTAGTGCCTACATTAACCGTGTAATAAAAGTTTGTTAAATGCCCAAATCTGAATGTATTATTATTATCATTCATACATAACATTCATATGAGACAGCTTGGCTGATCCAAATATAAGTGTGCTATTTCTGACGTTCATTTTGCATGGCCTTCTCCTATTAGCGTGTTATCATTTTCATGGGATAAAAAAGTAGCTATTTTTGATTAGCCCTAAAAAAACTGCTGTGTGGGGCTCGGTGCTGATTGGTAAAATTCAGACAGGGCAGGTGAACGCCATCTATCCTGCCCTCTCATACACCTTTTCCACCAAGAAGAACCAGGTGCTAATTTGGTGCTGGTGCTGGTGCTTAGTTGGTTCAAATTTCGTTCCTCCTAAGAACCGGTTTGCTTCTCCATTGGCAAGGAGCCAAGTTGGAGCCACGCCATTGTGTCACCATAAAACGACTATGCTTGCATCCATTACATAGCAGTTAAACAAACACAATAAGTTGAGTATAATATCTATGTTTATCTTTATAGATGGTCTTAAGGCTGTTTGCGAGGCGGAGGTTGCCTGTTGCCTGGGCACATCCGCGAGCGCTACTGGTGGGACACAATTGTACCGGATTTCAGCGCAACAGTTTGTGCAAAACTTCCGTGTGTCCTGGGATTCATTCCAATACATCTGCAATAGGACCAAGGACGTCCTGGAGAAAAAAGACACAAATTACCGCTTGTGTGTCCCTTTCCATCGTTGGTTGTTGGTCATGATAACCCCACTCCCAGCCCTTGACGTTCTAGGTGCTTAGCTCTGGCCCAGCAAGGAGTTGGTGCTTGCTAAGCACCAGTTTTTAGCACCTGGAGCCGGTGCTTAGGCGGTGGAAACACAAAGAACTGGTGCTAAGTCAGGCACTGGTTCCGAACTAGCACTGGAACCAGCTCGGTGGAAAAGGGGTAACAATTTCCTTGTCAAATAGCAGTTTTATCCTCTCTAACATCACCATAAACAATGTAAAATCTACTATATAGGCTAACATGACAAACCTCCATTGTTCTTACTATGTCCTTGGAGAACTGGAATTATGCACAGTAACTACTATTTGTTGTTTATTTGGTGCTCTCAGAGTTAGTGGCGTGGTCAAGGCTGCCAGAATCTACACTACAATAGAAACAGAATGGCTGAAAAGGCTGATTAAGGGGCTTGTTCAAGTAAACGTTGTGCCACATCATGCCTTCCACGAGTTCCTGCACGGAACCATCTTGAGCTTAGCGCTGTGCAAGGTGATTGTGATTGCTCAAAATGTTTCAACAAAAGAATTATGATAGGTACAGTCAGACCATTCTCCAGTGCTGACACTGCACTGTGGAGATACTATAGGTCAGGTTATGCAAGACTAAGGTGATCCACTGTTAACATTAAGAACTGAGAACCCAAGGAAAATAAAATATGTGATGGCCACAAATCAATGTCTTACACTACCAATACACATTTTCAGAGAAGCAATTGCCAAAAGGGATTCACAGGAGTAAGCCAATGGCAGTGTATTTGTTTGTTGCAAGTGGGTGTATTGTTGTTGAACATATTGTACAGCTGGCAAAAAAAGTAGTTAAGATCCAGTCATCTTGGAAGCCTGACGTGCGTCAATTCACATCTGTCTGCTGGTTTGTTTGGTCTGTACCAAAGGGAATAGATGATCCATTGTTGCCATGTAGTTCTGGTTCAGTTCATTGCTTTTTACAACAAACCAAGAGCTGCAAACATGAAGTGATCCAGACCAGCAGTTGAGTCATTAATTGGTCAGCTATGGTAACTGTCATCCTGCATTAACAGAGCTACACGGACTCATGTGGTGAAGTCAGATCACCCAGTGAGTGTCAGAAACCAGCTACTGCTTCTCACTGCCTCTTCTCTGCCTTCCTTCTCCATGCTTTGGTCTTCTCTGCACCTACCTTCTGCTCCTAATATTTTATCTATCTCTTTAATATACATGAACCAAAGATGTTTCTTCCATGTCGTGCTCAGCTCTCTCTGCCTTTGTCCAACTCTTTCCGTCTTTGCTTTGTATCTGAGGCTCTGAACGGGTTGTGTTGAAGTATCTGAGTTCTATCAGCGACACCACATGCTGTGCCGGTGTGCCTGATCTTCCCTGGGGGAATCTTAAGGGTTGTGTCACAGTCTCAGTGGGACCAGAAAATGTGCATCGGTCCCCCACCCAAGCACCATTAACTTCACACTCAATCTGCTCTACAGTATGCGCAGTCATGAAGGATTAATGCTAAATGGCTTTTTTAGGCTCCTCATCCTGCCTCTCTGTTCTCAAGGCTGTTGTTTTTAGCACTTAGCCAGTTGCATAATAACTGTGGATTTAACAAATTTTGAGTTATTTCAGCAAGAGCAATATGAAGATGTTATTTTTTGGGCTTTCCTTTTGGCACACAAAACACCACGTGGACGTGACTGGGAGGTTCAGATCTTAACTCATCCTCTTGCAGCCTCGTTTCACCCACATCTGGTACACCGTCGGGCGTATAACACAAAAGAATACTCAAACATTCAGTCACTGGATCCATAATTTGTGGCTCTAAATCTAGAGCTGCGTTTCTACCTCCTGTTTGTCTTCCACTTTCCCACAGTTACTCAACCTAAATGTGGGTTAAACCCTTAAAACACATAATTGCCTTTTTTCTTCCTAAAATTCCACAAATGCAAACTTGGAGACATGTCACAACGTAGTCATGCTGTGGAAATACACACATGTGGATAACAGTCAAGTAACACAACACATGGATATATTTCCATATTGTCATTTCTTTCATTATCAGCAGCATATGATGAACATGTGTCCTCTGGCCCCTGCATGTCTGAAGGCAAATGTGACTCTATGAGCCAATGATTTATATATCATAGCCCATAAAAATGCATATGACATCAGCCACCATATATTAAAAGGGTCACAGATTGCTTAACCATGACTGAGTCAGCTGTAGAAAGCCTTGGAACTGCTTGATGTGGTATTAAATGGTGCAGAGATACGGGACTGTTACGCACTGATGTTGATGCACTACTGACTCTCTTGATTACAATGTAGATTTAAAATAACAGGCCTTCTCATGTCCTGACTGGGATCACTTCTCTGAGAAATTATTATTTTCTTGTACTGTTATTGTCACTATGTCAGTCATTGCTCGAAACTACAGGCTTTTTACTAACAACCATGCGACAGAATCCATGCTGAAAATGAGAAGTTACTGAGAGTTCAGTCAGAAGAAGAAGACACTAGACATTATTGGAAGTCTGTGTTCTTGGCGGTAAGATGATAGATGCCATTCTCATGTCTGTAAAATAAATATGAAGCCGGCAGCAAATTGGGTTTGTATAAAGACAGAGCAAGGGATTAATGACCATTTTTTACACTTGAAACAATTAAACAAAGATGATGTGTTAAAGCTGCAGCAGAAATCTGGAAAGGGCCCTGGAAAAACCCTGTGATTGGCTAAAATCTCTTGTCACGCACTAGTTTCTAAGGCCAGAAAACACAGCTAGGAGGAGGTGCAGAAGTCTAGTTTCCTCTCAGACCACTTGAATTACACTAAGCACCCTCCCTACAAACATCCAACAAAAAAATACTGCCTACCTCAGCTTTAATAGGCTTTAGGGGTGTGTTCACCAAAATGGAGAGAATTATGGAGGTGTAATGTTGTTTCAGCTGAGATGAGACCCTCATGGACACGGAAAGTATACCACTGGCTTTTAGGTATAGGTATTAATATTCTCAGAATTCTTTAGCAAGTAAAACTATTTACAAAAATCTCAAACCGTCCATAAAGATTATTATTGTTTTTTATTCTAAAGAGTCCTTAAGAGTCAAAGGTTGTTTACATCTTTAAAGTGAAAATTGGCAGATGACAGATATCTCCTTGCTGTAGACCCTAAGTCTGTTTGTGTACCATTTTCTCCCACTTTACTTATGTCCCACGGTCTTATTCCTGGACGGACCTCTTATAACTACCACCGGATCATGTTTTTTTTTTCTTTTTTCATTTTGACAGTGAGCACCGTCATAGAACTAGCTGTGCAGTTGGTTCAATTCACTGCCACATGCACTTCTTCAAACACCCTTTGTCTGCTCTGGGAATTGCTGGCCTTCAGTGAAAGTACAGCTAAGGTTTTTAATCCTCATCTATTCTCAGGTAAGGGCCTGAGTGCAGCTGTGCAGAAACACACTGCAATGAGAAAGTGGGAAGTGCCTCTGAAAAGGATTGTCAGGGCCTATTAGCTCACTACACTCAGAGGTTATGTAATACAGTGGAGCTGCACACTGTGAATAGGTTTATGGAAGATAGTTTAAGAGAATGTGTGTGTGTGGGGGGGTGGTTCATCATTTGAGTTGACTGGAGAAGGCCGGGTAGGATGATGGGATGCAATGTGATTGATGGTAACTGAGTACGAGTAGGTCTGTGGTTCAACTAAGTGGCGGTACTTAATTTCTACCAGAGCAGGGAACAAAGCAGTGGAAGAAGTGGCCTCAATAACCTCTCATTCTCCTGTTCTGTTCTCCTCTGGCTTTTCTTTGGTTTTCCTTTCTTCTTGTATGCTGATCTCTCTCTTTTCTCTCTTCCCTTCTCTCCAGCTGGTTGACACAGTGTTGTCTTCCAGCTGACTGAGCGGTATCCTCGCTTTCGTGCTGCTGACTCCTTCCAGGGGGATTGTTGGCTGCCAGTCTTTGAGTAAAACATCACACACCCGCAGCTCCTAAGGTCACGAGTTGAAGTTTGCCCAGGCATCCTAAAAAGATGTTCAGCACCCCTGGCCAGCAACACACTCCTTCACTCTTTGTCTGCTGACATCTAAGACCGTGATTTACTCAGTTTTAGTTTTAACATGTTGAATTGTGAAATCACTTAAGTTGCTGTATGCAAAGTCAAGCATTTGCAACAATAATAGAACAGAAGAACACAGCAGTGCAAAAAAAGATTACAGGGGGAAAAGCCTGTAATTTGACTTGGAGGCTGGTAACAACATGTTGTATGTAGTCGCAAACTGTGGTGACAGTAAGTGCAGTAATTCAAGTCCTTCCTCGGTCATTGATTTAACCCCTAAAAACTCATTTCTGTGTATCAAAGTTAGAAGTTTTTTTAAGAAAAGAATTCCTGCCTTTAAACAACTTAGATATAACTCCACACTGTCACTTTCTCTAGAATGTGCAGATCTATGAAGTTCCAACCTCTCTCCAGTCACCACTCCCCCACTCACTGCAGCACAAACACACTAGCCTACTTATGACTCTGCTCAGACACTGTAAAATGGCATTTTGTAATATTAGAGTAATTCAGCCATACATGTTGTACACTTGAAGCTGATTCTGAAAAAGTATAATGATACAGAAAGTCCCACCCTCCAAGTTGACAGGATTGGTTCTTTTAATAATAATAATAATAATAATAATAATCTAACATTTATTGCCTCTTGGGGAAATTCCATTTGACCCATCCTATTCAAAGTTAACCTCAACTATACATACTAGTCACAGTGTGGCGCCCAGGGAGCAGTCAGGGGTTAAGGGCCTTGCTCAAGGGCCCACAGTGGTGGTGACTGGGACAAGCGGTCGCTGTCACTTTCCCGACTCACCGGTTACTAGTTCGCTTTGCAAACCACTAGGCCACCACTGCCCCTAGAAAAAAACCCTGTGGGCTCGTCCGGGATTTGAACCCGGGACCTCTCGCACCCTAAGCGAGAATCATACCCCTAGACCAACGAGCCACGTAAACCATGTTTTGTTTTGTTACATATGAAGCCCCAGAAGTCTGAACCTGTGTCTTTGAGACTGTTATCTTCACATTACAGGGTAAAGTTGGAAATACTCAACCATGGTGTTGACTGATTATTTTGCGAATGTTATGTCTCCTAACATATAAAAAACACCATATCGACATTTAATACGGCAAAAAAAAAAAACAGGGATTCTTTAAATATGAGTCTCAAAACTTGGAACAGAGACCTTATAGAAAAGACTTCAATGAAACTATATTTCAGTCAGTAGAGGGACATGGATTGTGACACATTTTTCTGTTATTTGGTGTGCTACTCAAGCACATAGGATAGAGTAATGACTACAATATAAGAAAGTGTCCATAGAGAGTGGAGAAATGGTGTAGGGCCCAACAGTTTGGAGTCTGCATGTTCTCCCTGTGCCTTCGGGGGTTTTCTCCAGGTGCTCCGGCTTCCTTCAACTATCCAAAGACATGCAGGATAGGTTAATTGGTCATTCTAAATTGCCTGTGGGTGTGAGTTTGAGTGTCTGTGTCTTTGTGTTATCCCTGTGATGGACTGCTGACCTTTCTTTTGCCTCTCACCTAGTGTCAGCTGGGATAGACTCCAGTCCCCCATGACCATCTATAGGATAAAGCAGGAAAAATGGTGGCACTTTGTACATAATAGTACAGTGAAGCAACACATTGATCCTAAATATGTACAAAGAAAACAATAAAAGCTGAACAATAGAATATTTTTCTTCTGCTGATGCCATTTTTCCTAACTGTTCAACCAACTTCTGTGTTAATGCCCTTGAAGTAAGCATAGTTGTTGCTTCATGTGAACTCCTGGAGCTGATAAAACAAAAACTGTGTCACTGTCCAAAAAAGTAACAGCACTGTAGGTGCGACAGACTCTGGTCTACCTTTATACAGCTTTGCATATGGGTCAATGGCGACTACTTCCACAAAGCCAGTCTGGCTGGCTGATTAAACGACTGTCTGGCAAGCTTCCCTGCTCACGTGAATGACATCAAGGACAATGACACCACACTCTGGGACTCTTATCTAACCCAAACAGTGCTGCTCTTCAGGGTCAAGCTAAGATG
The DNA here is from genome assembly GCA_900302755.1 of Chromis chromis. Taxonomy (NCBI): domain Eukaryota; kingdom Metazoa; phylum Chordata; class Actinopteri; family Pomacentridae; genus Chromis; species Chromis chromis. The sequence goes on from OMNN01097188.1 coordinate 14,814, forward strand.
GTGTTAGGGCTTCCCACTGAGTAGCAGGTGTACACACATGTGCTGATATATGGTATTCGCATGCATGCAAAGACTGCAGAGAGAAAAAACATCAGCAGCTCTGGATGCTGAATTGAAAGCCCTCAGCTTGAGCATTACAGACAAAGCTGTGAGAATTCCTGGCAGTAGCTGCTACACACAGCAGTGTAAGCAGGCTACATGCCATGTTGGTAACTGTCAGAGTCTGAGTATGCCATAGCCATGCCAAGCCGTTGCGTGACTGGTATCCCGGCTACATATATCCTGTGTTGAGGCATTCAGGGTTATGGTCAGTTTTTCTTGCCATTGCTGATGTGGTTTTACAGATTTTTTGGTTTGGCTGTGTTTATCCACTGGCCTTGGAGCTGAATAAGAGAAATTCCTTTTGTTGTCAAATCATTTACAGATTTATCAGGACCTAACATTACGTGGCAAGGAGCAGGCTGTGAATTCCTGGGCTATGTTTTATATGTAAACATGTCTGTGTGTGTGTTCTTCAATGATTTTTTTCTTTCAGAGATAACTCCATTTAGACTTATCATGGAGGGACTGAGCTGACATATCAAATATGAGCTCTCCACACCAGTTTGTGAGTGTCTCCCTGTCCCAGTCACAGCCTTGTTTGTTATGGGGGGAGTCTTTTTTTGTTATCTCAGCCTGCTGGTTCAGATAGTCTGGCTAATCATTAGCCTGGACTGTTAGAAGTGGGACAATAGAACCAATGCACTGCATGTGATCCTGCATAACTTAGATGCACGTCTGAGTTGAAAGACTGTTTTGCACAGTTTCAGGCACATTACACCTCAGAGACAGAGATGAGAGCCTCTGAAAGGTTCCTCTTTATTGAAGATGGTGAATGATGCAATGTTGTGCCAGAAAAATGGCGGCCCTTCAATATTGTTAGGCAGACTTACTGATTTATCCATCCTGATAAAGGGAATCCCTGATCGGAGATTGGTAGAGATTGATGGTTCGCACAGATTATCTGATTAACTAACTGAACAGTCTGAGCGATATGAAACATTAGAATGTTGTCATTCATCATCTGCGGCATCCTGAATCAGCCATTTGATACGTACAGTTGAGTTTTTTAAAGCGGTGAGGCTACCTAAGATGAATCTGTGATGTTTCAAATCATGTTTCATTTGAGATTTGAAGTCCTGCTCTCAGTAATCTATACAATTGATGAGGATCAGGGGACGCCTGCACTCTCCAGTGTCTTCAGCACTATATACATTTTAACAGTTCTCTATCTAAATAATTCAAACACTGATTAAAATACATTTTCACTCGTCCCATCAGGTCTAACTACTCTAGACTGATAGCAGCTGTAGAGTATATAAAACATAGCAATGCACGAGCATCAGATGTTTCATGAGGTTTCTCTTTGTACTGTCTGTGGGTTTTCCAAAAAGCCAACCGTGCAGATCCACCTCCTCTTTTGTCAGTTAGGCAGTGCAGATGGCATGGATGGATAGATGGTGATGGAAAACAGGAAGCAAGTTTGATCATTCTCTATCTATAGCATCATTAATGCCTGGTAGGGCTGGGCGATATGGACCAAAAGTCATATCCCGATATATTTAGGCTCAATATCGATATACGATATATATCCCGATATTTTTTCCGCAAAGTGAGAGCAAATGTTCAGTCAAAGTCAAAGCCTAATATGACATGTCACAAGTAGTTTTATTGAAACCGGTCATAACATTAAAGTGGTAAACACATCAGTTTTTTAAAAAATATATCGATATAATTTTTATATCGATATATCGCCCAGCCCTAATGCCTGGGTATATTGTAATACTGTATAATGTCTTAAAAAGACTGGCCCATGAGTATTATATTTCCTGCTCCTTCACTAGCAGCCTAACATCACCATTCCTTTATTTGATACTGATACACAAAAGAGAGCACTTACAGACAGGTTTTACCGTCATCAGCTGGTCATTTTTCATACTGACACGTTAAAAGCAGAGGGCTGTCAGCACAGATCAGACCTGGTTATGGTTTTATGTACATGTCAAATGATATCAATCACAGGACTACTATTTAACCTGTGTAAAGAGTCTTTGATCCAAATGTAGGCCCTTGAATGTAGAAAGGTTTTGCATTTCTCACATGCCAACATTCCAAATCCCAGTATAACCCCTCATTCAATGGTTGTTTCATTATTCTTTTCTTTATATTCACATCCATCATATTCCAAAGGATTGATGTGCCTCCTAAAACTGTGACCCCGACGTGATTTGAACACGCAACCTTCTGATCTGGAGTCAGACGCGCTACCGTTGCGCCACGAGGTCTTGACCCCAGAATGACCAGCATGCCTTTCAAACGTGCTGTATCTCTCTCTCTCCTATGACAGGATGTGTAGACCTGTTCCCCTGAGTTTTCGTCTGTGGAAAGAAAACATAGTTAACAGTGCTTAATGCTGCCTTAATAAAAGGTCATGTATGCTTTGGCAACACAATTTCTTTGTGATCTTTAATCAGCAGCTCTATCATTAGTCACCTCTAGAATTTTTACGTTTCCAATTTGTCTTTATTATTGTTCCTGCTTACACTTCCAACTGCAACCGTATTCACCTGACACACTCCCATTTGTTATCACAGATTAGTCACCGAAAGATAATGGGCTTGCTTTGGGGAAGCTTAACAATAAGCTCCTTTCATGTAATTCTGTTGATCTGACTGGTAGCTGTTTGGGAGTCAAAGGGATGAGCTTCACTGCAGCTAACTGAAACGCAGTAGAACAAGTAGTAATCTTTTGTTATACTGTACCCTCCTGTAGCTTATGGTTTTACTGAAGCCATTATCTGAACTGTAAGCCTCTCATTAGATGGGTTATTGTTTCCTTCACCACTTGCTTTATATGCATTTCTTTGTCCTCCTATCTTTGTGTTATTTTCTGCCTCATTCTGACAACTTAAAGTTTCAGAAAATTGAGATCTACATCTTTCTGAAGTGTCAAACCACCTTCTCCCTATTCTGATGTAGTGCAGAGGCCTAAAATATGAAAGAAAAGACATTGCTCATCTGCTGTTGCCATTTGGTGGGTTGGAAGATGGACTGGACAACCCATATCTGGGTAATTTTAAATGGAAAATTTGAGCAAGGTGACAGGCAGAATTAAATGTATTTCAGGCAGAAAGGCCCCATATTGTGTTTGCTAATGCAGCTAAGATGGAAAAACACTTCTAACCTCCCTAGTGCATTCTTAAAGGCTGTTATGACAGCTTCCATTCTTTACACTTTGCACGTCTTAACACGGAGGTCCCTTTTTTTCTGCTTTTAAGATACACACAGACATTACTTTTCCATTCAGTAATCGTATAGTCTGCTGCAGCTCCACTTTTTTAGTGGAGAGATGCGCCTAAATCTGGCTCTGTGCAGAAGAGAAGCTTTCTTCCTGCTTTTATAGATCCCAGTTATGGTTATACAATCGTTTCTTGGAGGCAGAGCTGCTCTGGAGGCAGAAATAATCGCGTTGGTTGACTTCTGTGGGTGCAGCCAAGGAAACAGTAGTTAGAAAATTATTAATCTAAAATTCACTTAGAAGGGGAATTAGGATAATAATGTCTCTTAGGAAGAAGAAAGAAATGCATCTAAAATGCAATACAAATGCAGCTGCCTGCCGAAAAACGTTTTATATCTACTCTAGTATTATGTCATGATGATTTGCTTGGCTGATGGAATGAACCGAGGTTAAAGAGCCCATACTTTTCTCTTTGGGGTTTTCCCTTTCCTTTAGCGAGTTATAATTATTTGTGCATGTAAAAGGTCTGCAAACTTACAAAACCAGAGCTATTCTCTCCCACAGAAAACAGTGCTCCATACCTGCCTGAAACACTTTGTTTGAAGTCTAGGCTTTTCTTCTGTTACTTATCTATGTCATCATGTAACACATTTGCATAGCAGTTAGTTTGGCCTCAAAGAAAGAATGAGCAGCTTCCTGACAGTCAGCCAGTTTTTCCTCACTAGAGCCACTTCTGCAAGGGCTCTCTCTGCCTATACTCAGAAATCTATGGTTGCTGTAAATAACCGTTGTTTTTTTGTGTGTCTAAAATGGAGTATTTCAGACAGAGGTTAAAAGAAGTACTACAGCAATGTGCATTATGAGAAAAATATGTAAACCCATTCTAGCAGAACCCCCAAATACAATTATAAGCCTTTAAGTCTGCATGGATCCTTAAAGCTGAACACTGAGTCAAGGGAGGCGAATGGGTTCCATTAACAACAAACTAATGGCTATAGTGTGGAGGATAATGTCTATTTGTTTTACTTATCCGTAAGATTAGTATTTTTCCATTTGATGGCATGATCAGGGCTAAGAGTTGTGTGTGTGTTTTTGTGGAAAGAGTTAAATTTGTGGAGTTGATCGATCTATTGATTTGGATAAGGCCACTTCAAATCCCATTTCCCTCCCATTTTTGTGTACAGTAGCTTTCTGAAGTACGTGCTTCATGTTGTCTCTCTTGTTTTTCTCATCCCACGTCTCCGTGAGATTACAATTCCTGCCTCAAGCTGGATCCAACTAAGAGCAAGTTGTAGCAAAGGCCAACTATGTGGTTTGTGGTGTTTCGACATGCAGACCATGCCAGGCCCTCCTGGGTGTGATCCACTGTTTTGTCAACAGCTTATTTCTGTGACTCTGATTGCAGTTGCAGCACTTGGTTATTGGAGCACAAGCGCATAGTTTGTCAAAAGATCAGGAACTGTCTTTCAGAGCGGCGAGCAGTTACATTTTTAGGAGTTTATTTTCACATCATGTATTGATGATGAAGAGTTTAATACCTTTCCTGTTACAAGGTTGCACGAATATGTGGTTAACAACACTAGGACAGGCACATATTTATTCCTTTAATGGTGCTTTATACCTATTTGAATAATCCTAAATTAAAACATTAAACAAAAAAAGTTTTAAATTATTAAATTTAAAATCTTTTCTCAGTTTAAAAGTTTACACGGTCATAAAGATGAAGCTGCAACGGACTATTTTAGTGGCTGATATTTTAACTTTCTATTACAACAAACGAAGCACAGGTGGAGCTACTAACGTTAATGATGTGGCTGGTTCCATTTAGTTGTCATGATAGTGAGCCACTATACACAACACCAGGCCCATAGAGCTAGTACACCTAAATGGAATGCAGCCCTAATGCTCTTAATTACACTGTGCCTGCCCACCTGGTTCATGTCCTGTTTTTTTATGTCTGGAGTTAGCAAGCAAGTGCCTATTTTACATCCAGCAAAAAAAGGAAAAGGAAATATTGCAAAGTGGCATTTCTCACCCATTTGTAAGTCAAATATGTCCTCTACTTTAACCTTAATATGACCTCCACTGACTACTGTGAAAACTATTTAGCTTTTAGCTCACCTGGTGCCGACTTTGTTCAAAACTAAGCTAGATGCTAACGAGCTAAAGATGCTAAATGCTGCTTTGAGGCTCTAGTTGTACAGTTAAGAGATTTTTGTGTGTGTGCTTGTTACTGTGAGTGTTTCTGTCACGCTATACGTAGCATTTTAGTTAGTTAGTTTTACTGTTGACACAAAAGATTTTAACTGTGTTTTAGCCACCTAGCAAAGACTGTAGCCATTTTTATGCACATTTTGAAGTATCGCTTTGGAATAAGTTATTGGAAATGACAATAACTGCAAAGACGTCCTTAGTTTTAGCAAAAATGTTCTTACGTACACGTTTGACTTCTTAGAAAAAGAGAGAGGGAGGATCGGGAGTTGGAAACATCTTTTTGAATAAGTGCTGTCGTAGCGAGCATTTACTAGCTGACATGAAACAGTAATTAGAACTTGGCTGTTTGAAAGCAGTTCTTAAAGACTTCTCTCCATTTTTCTTTCATGTATGGTCAAAGTTTAGTTTCTTTATCTTCTTCAAAGTTTTTTTTAGCGGTTAGCAAACAACTGGTTTTGTTTATTACAGCCATGTGTAATGTAACCTATACCGCTACCTTCTCTTGACACTTCACAGCCTAGTTTAGTTGATTCAAAGTAGTTAATTGAAACAAACTTCATTCACATTTTCTGTTTTAAAATTTTTTTTTGCAACATTTCTTTTAAAAGTTTTCTGCAAATTTGCTTGACACATTCATGGGAACATGGCTTGTTTTACTCAGGTTATGCTGCAGTGTTTAGTTCAAAAGCTTGTTGGCTCATAGTTCATAGGTAGATAGATGCAAAGAAACTTATGAGCACAGTTAGCATTTTTCACATAGCTGAATCTCAGTCTCATTTGTAATCAATGCTTCTGTAAGCACCAGAACCAGAAGCTGCTGCTGATGGTATTAGTGAATTGGCTGTGTGCACCGAAGGAACCGCACTAGCTTTTAGTCTCACAGTCCTGGCTTTGACATCCCAACTTTGTGGTGTTTCTGTGAACTTCTGTTTCTGCCCAAAATGCAACCTGCACAAAAACATTAATTCACCATGATGATGAAGATAAAACTAGCAAAGAGACAAACTCACTAAGAGTCACCAGACATTCTGACTTAGAACCACGTACTACTGCTGCCTGCAGAGACGAGTCCTGTTTTTGTTGTAGTGTCGTGTGTTGTGAAAAAAAAAAAAATTAAGAGCAGATCTCAGAATGTTTTTTATCTGAATTTCTGCCTTTATGTTTAATGATATATAAAATCATGCATTAACTTTTCAAACGATCACTTACAAAAGTGAAAAATTCCATCTGCCAGTTTAATGATTGACATTTTGACCTTGTGTTTATATGAGTCACCGCTGATGTGTCTTTTCCACTTAGTTGCCTCTTTTCAACATGCTTTCTTTTTTTGTTGTTGTTGTTAGCCTCATTATCAATGGTGTTATCTTTCCCTAAACAAATCATTTCCTTTTCTCAAGACAAAGGTTCAAAAGAGGTCTCTGTCCATGTAGTTTGTCTCCCTAAATCTTTACACAAGTTTCCAATTAGCTGTTTGTTACTTGGCTTTGCATGGTGCTAGTGTTTACCTTCAAAAAACACCGCTTGAGTAAAATGAGCAGTTCTATGAGGTGTGCAAAGCAGTTAAAGGAGTTTTGCCAAGTTTGTGTGGCTAAGATGTTGCCTCTATGCCATGCACCGTCAACACATTCTTGCTCAATAACACTAAGCCTCCAGCAGAATGAGTGAAAGTCTTTGAATACACAGTGTTGAAAAACACAATTAGAATAAAAAATAAATTGCTAATTGATTCATCTGGAGTTTTAAAATGAATTTGGAAGGCCTAGGCTGGCTTGACTAATGCAAGATTTGGAAAAAGACTCATACACAACATCAAAGTGGTCCCGCGGCTTTGTCTGTCATTGGCTTTTGATCCCCCTATGCATTCTGGGCCTTTTAACCCTCGAGCACTGCGCACAGACAAAGTCTTCTATTTCAGTGGATAAAGTCAATAAACATGGTTGTGTATAGGCAGTAGCTGGACTGAGCCTTTATCAACGCTGTTTAACCTACATTTGATCTCGTAGTAGTAGATAAGCTTGAAAGATGCCAAACCTAAATAGGAAAGGGCTATATAATTAGTTAGCAAGACCGTAGCAGTAACTTAAGCTACATCATGATCGCCTTTTTGATAATCAATGTGTTCAAAATCCCAATATGTTTTTCAGCCCCTATTTTAGCTTTAAACTGGGTTTGCCTTCAGGACTTTACAGTATTCATTATTCATTTAGTATTCAGGATTCATTATCAGCCACAGCTTAATTTTTCATGCTGTTGATACAGCAGTTCCCTGGATGCAGTTTAGCCTGATTAACTTACCGACACAGAAAAACCCTTGTGCCAAAAAGAGGCGACTATAATGACTTTAAAACCGCATATCTATTGACCACTTGTACAACGAACCGTGTACTGTTCCCACTGGTCTGGAATCTAATTTATTGTCCAATAAAATCTATTTTATTCACTCGAGCTGAGGGCACTTCAACATCTCCTTCCTTCTTCTCCCTTGATGTATTACGTTCATTTCAGTGCATTGTTGCAAACACATTTGTAGGGCTGTTCCGAGTAGCAATTGCCGTTCCTCGAATATTCGGGTCCACTTAATGACGATTATCCAAATATTCGGCTCGAGCTGCACCAGCGCACCGGGAGGGAATAAAATTATTAATTTACTAACACGGGCGCTAGCGGGGAGCGTGCACGACTATTCGAATATCCAAATTATTATCCGGATACCACCACAACCACCGAATATTTGGATATTCGAATATTCAGGACCAGCCCTACACATTTGCAAACAAACTAGTTTTTCTGGAGAAACTCCTGTCTATTAGCGTCTGATATAAAACATCCAACTAACACAAAAGTATAGCATTCACCTGTGAGTGTCAGCTTGAAAATATTTATACTGATCCTCAGAGAAATACTGCAAAAATGCTGTGTGTGTTACTGCTCGTACACTGAGATCAGCGGCGGTTTATATAAATGTGTTTGTGTCAGTTTTTCCAAGCCTCTGCCCACCAAGATACCCTCTCAAACATCCAGACCGAGCTGTGAAATGGAATTGGCACGCTCAGGGCTACAGGAGAAAAATAAATCCTTGATATTAGAAGGGCTTAGACGTTGGCAGGACTGTGAGATATTGCAGTCATTTAGAATGATTCATTTTGAATCAAGAATTACCTTATAAACAGGCTGATAGGAAAATTCTGCTACTCTGCTAAAGTGGTTTTCTCTCTGGGAAGTTAATGAATGCAAGGGAAAAGGTTTTGGCAGGTTTTGTGCACCGGAGTTTAGCGTCTTTATACTTAAAGTTAGGGCTTCCCTTGTTGGGAATTCGCTTCTTGCAGGGCACTGATTCAAGAGTTTCTGTTGTGGAAGTAAAGCAGTCAGGAGTCCAGTGTGTTTTAGCTCTGATGAACAACCTTATTGATAAATTATTGCTCTGAGCTCCAGCCTGTTTCTGGCGTGTTCCCATTCTGGAGTCGTGTAAAGTATAAATTGCTGTAGAATGTTCTCTCTTTGGACCGTCTGCCTCTACTCAAGCTGTTTTTGTTACTATAACACTTGCTAGTGGTGTACGACCTTGTGACTTCATTGTGTATGCCCTTTGGAGTAAGTGAATGAGTCCTTCATTGCTTTTCAACAATTATGTGCTTGCAGCCCAAGGCTACCAAGATCTTCCTGAGAAAATGATTCAGAGATGACTCAGTCTTTTTGTCATGCTGACTGAGATGCCTTTGATTTGAATTGACATGTGCCCAGAGGAGCAATAACAAGATGAATGGCTTGTTGTTTGTCTTGTGGACACCTCGAGAGAGCTGCATCAAACTCAAAGCAGTTCTATTTTTTTGCTCCAAGGATGGCATCGCTACAAAGGTTAATATCTGATCGCAGCCTGCTTTGGAGTTCTGACAGATTAAAGACGATCGTGTTTTGGTGTGTTTTGATTGATGATGTTGTGGCCTGTTGGTTTCATGCTCATCTAAGTTGGCAAGAAGAAAGCCATTAACAGTACAAGCATCAGATAAATCTGCCTCATTCAAACAATGAATCAGACAAACAATCCAATTATCTTGATTGGATTTAGCATGAAAATACATTCTTGCTGGCTCCCCTGCCTTTCTGCATTATGAGGAAATAGATAAAAACATTGGAATGAGAGTTTAGCTGCAGTATGGAAGATGGGCTGCAACTCATGAATATTTTTTCCTGGATGAATAAAGTACCAGAAAATCCAACTGAAAATGGTAAAACCTGTTGATTAGCATAGAGCCCAAGATAACACCCTCAAATGTCTTGTTTTGTTCACCACCCAAAGATAATCAGTGTACTGTCATAGAGGAGGAAGACTCCATGATGAAATCAGTAGGGCTGGACCCGAATATCCGAATATTCGAATATTCGGATATCCGAATATTCGGTCGTTGTGTTGGTATCCGGATAATAATTTTGAGAGCTGAATTGAGATCCACAACCCCCTCTGGCAAGCAGCATGCGGTTTGGGACGTGAAAAGGAACTGACAGAAAGGCATGGCGAGGACACTGCTGCTGTGCCACCACCGCCACCGCCGCCAAAAACAAAAACAGCAAGAGATATCTGTGCTAATGCTGTCGGAGTCCGACGATGAACACCCAGAAGAGCAAGATGAAGATCGAAGTGCAAGCGAGAGATGGAGCAGTATTCGTGTACCCCCCACCCCAAACACCACCGCCACCGCATGAGCTGAATATTCGAATATTAGTAATTTACTATACCCGAATATCCGGAGCACAGAAATTGCTTTTCAGATCAGCCCTAGAAATCAGAGAATTTTGACTTTTGTTTCTTAAGAAATTACTCAATTTGTTAAGTGTAAAAATAGTTGGTGATTAATTATATAGTCCACAACTATGTACCACTGCAACTCTACAGGACAGCAGGATGACATTTTTAAAGATGCACCAACTACGAGATAATCCCAGAGCACTAAGCTCTTCTTTAACGGGAATGGTTATTGGACACGTTTTCATTTTCAACTTCAGCTCTGTGGTTCTGCAAATGAGTCGCAAATTCAGCTCATCTGGTTTTGGTGGCCAACACAGAGATTTCTCTGGGAGAATTTCGCTGATGAATATGTAAAGTTGCGGATTTGTCTGTGCAGAGTAATTTCCTGCCCAGACATTTTTCTCTGGTCACAGAACATGTTGCGGGATGATTAGTCTTTGCTTGGACCGTGAAATGGGGTCGTTCGGTACAGGCTAAGGAAGTGCGGCTGAAAGACATGGGAACTATTTAAAAGTGAAATCAGGGTCATTCACAGTGCACTCGTGTGTTTGTCTTGACCTTTCTGTGTGTTCACATTACACTCTGAGGGGTACACCATGGTTGTCCCAGTGAATATGTGTTGGAGTTTGATAAGTTTATTGAGGAAATCGAAAAAGGTTTCCGCAAGACACCGACTCATAACTTAAGATGTCAACATTGACTAGTCAAAGTATGATTTTTCAGCATGTATTAGAGTATAATTTGCCCTCCAAAAAAAACAACTGAAAGTCAATTGAGGCTGACATGAAGATGGCATGAGGGATCATGTTTGTGTTATCCTGCAGCTTCTGGGGTTAGAGTTCTAGTACATTGATAACAGATGGGTTTCTGCTCGTCTGTTTTCTGAGGCTGTGAGGATGCTGAGCTGCCGCTGACAGGCCAGCCATCTCACACCCTATGATTAGGGATCAGTAATGCCAGAGGGAAGGAGACAGCCTGCAAATAGCATCTGCTTTCAGCAAACAGATCTCCAAAAACGCCTAACTATAAGATGCTGACCAGAAATTATAGCTGCTGATTTTATGGCCTTTTGGCGAAGAGATGGGAAGACTTGTACCATTAGATTAAAATCTTAATTCTCTTCACACCAGGGGGTGTTACTTGTAGTGGAGGATCAAGGAGTTCTGTTTCTGAATGCTTAAAATGTCTGTGAAGAAAATGTGCTTGTGTTTGGTGCATCCTTGTTTTGTGAATTTGCTGTTGCTTATGAAATGGAATGTGGCCGAGGTTTACTGGGTATAGCAGTAAACTTTTAAACAGTCAGTAATTTATGGTAAACATAAAATAGATTTTTTCAGACCAGCAGTGGTTGTAGTTAGACATAGGCCTGGGTGATAAAGTGATGATGACAGTGGAAGACACTTCAATAGCAATAAGAAAATTGTTCAATGGAATGTTAAATATTTCACTTACAGTAAATGCATCAGATGCAAATCGGCATAAAAGCACATAATGAAAACAAAAAGTTTGGTTGCATGAACAAACTCCAGCCTGTAATAATAGTTTTAGTAATACTAATAACAGAGCTCCTTCATCTTAAAGGACTTGACGTTGTGGTGCCCAAAGGGGCCAGTACGGGGTCGCTGACACATGATGCCTGGTCCAGGCCTGCTACTCAGACCCTTAACCTCAGTGTGGTGTGGCAGCAATGCTTTGGTCTCACTGCCTGCACCTTTGGACCTTGTATTCAAATTACACCCTTTAAAAAAACAAGTTTAAAAATGATCATAATGTACAGATATAGACCGAAACAGGGTTAGCAATATTGCCCAGCCCTAGTTTAGCATTTTACTCAAAACTAACTAGGGCTGCATCTAACGTTTATTGTCATTGTTGAATATTATACAATAAAAGTAATGGACCATTCTTTTAAGTTCTATTTGTACATTTCTGAACAGGGTCTGAGGTTTCACATGGTTTTGCGTTTCCATCTGGGCTACTAAAGAAAGTGACTGTAGGAGGCTGACTGGCAGTGGGTGTTAGTTGTCTGAGATCACATTACACCACAGAGTTTGCTGACTGGTTTAACTGTGACACAACAAGGCCTCTGAGTTGTTTGTGTTTTAATACACTTAGTGAAAGCTAGTGAAAAGCAAGGCTATGTCAGTGCCCCCCATCTGTATGGTACATCAGTCAGACAGGGAAGCCTCCTTACAGAATAAAGCTTGTGTTTACCTTGGCATGTATTAATGGCATTCTGGAGAAAGTGTGTGTGTGTGTGCGTGTGGTACTGCTGTGAACTGCTGTCAGGTGTCGGTGAAAGACCTGGTTTAGCCGGTTTCTCACTGTCAGCCCTGTCAACCCTCTGTCTGTCAACCAAATAGATTTTCCAGCAATCTTCCTGTTTGTAAATGACAGCTTACCCTGAGGATCTGTTGCCTGTAGTGTTCCCAAGACAAACTTCAGCCTGCCCCTTCGTTGACCCAGGGTCAAAATTTAGCTCTTCCAAGCAAAATCTGCTTTCCTAAGCTCAACATTTTTGTCAAAGAGCACATGAACTTTCACTTGATATTAACATTCATGGCACTCAGTGTCTGTTGGCTTAGAAATACTGCATCAGTCCGGTGCAATCATTAGTGTAGTCGAAGAAAGTTCCCTTTTGAAGTAACAAGCTGTTGTGGCCGGTTGAAATCCGTTGACCTTCAAGTGATTTTAACGCCCCAACATTCTGATCCAGAGTATTTTCTACTTTGGAAACAAAACAGATTCTCTGTTTTCTCTGTTGGCGAGGAATCAATAGAGAAATACTCTGCTGTCAGACGTAAACACACTCTCTTTCCTCTAAGTATCCAGTTGAACCAAGTGCTGTTTACAGTGGCTCTGCACTTTTTCATCTTTACAAACAGACAGCTCCCACTCTGCCATCACATTTCCATCCCACTATCTCCACCCCTGCGCCCTTACACTCACCACCACCAAGCAGTAATGCACATGGACACCGAAGTCAGAGCAATACAATGCCATTTTCCTTCTGCAGTGGCTCTCCTTTCACACCAAGCCTTCAACTGTGGTGGTCCTAAAGAGGATTGATGGCACTCTCTTCCATCACTCAATGACTTTAATGAGCACAGCTTCAGTGAAAGCAGTGGGTGGAGGAAGAAGTGGGGTGATGGAGCAACGAGGGAGTTGTAGGCAATCAAACAGATACAATGCCACTTACGTCACCTTTCACTTCTCAGACTAAACCACAGGAGAGTTGGCACACTGGCTGGCTGGCTCCCTCAGCATTTGTTTGTCTGTTGGAATTTTTGGCTTGGACTGAATTGTGTTTTTGTCATGTCATGGCACATAATAGAAAGACATAAACAAGAAAAAACAAGCTGAAAATTGAATAAAATAAAAAGAACGAAGCCGCAGGAATGAAATTCATGATCCATATGGAAGCATCTACTGCATCTACTTCACACGGGAAGCTGGTTTGAATCGATTCTGGAGGTTATTTTCAGCTTTGAGACTCCTGGCCTTCATGCACAGCCAAAGAGAATGAGATGTATTGCGGCTGCTTTACGTTACAGTCTTGTTTCAAGCATCAGCAGGTCCCGAAATTACCTAGAGTGGTTGTGTGTCTGTGTGCATGCATGCATGTGTTTTTGTGCGTGAACATTTCTGCTCTCACTGGCGTAATTGTGTCCCTAATTCACTCGTCGATAAACACTGAACTCATTAGATTTAACCTTGCAGCACAGCCCCCGGTGCTTTCTCTCAACATCTTTCTTATTCTCTCTCAACCTTCTTCTCCTCCTTCACCTCCTGTTGTTGTCTTTCCTTTTTTTTTTTTTTTTTACCCCCCCCCTTTTTTTTTTTTT